>JAGDQP010004145.1:22367-40505 GCA_022664845.1 Lepisma saccharinum
GATAGATAGATAGACAGATAGATAATATTATATATAATATATATAATGATGTGCACTTGAGAATATTTTTAATGAAAACTTCCTAAGAACATTAATTTCATAAATTTGTAAGGTACATTTATATATGTATATAATATTAGATTATATTTATTAGTTTTTGTCAGTGCGTAGTAACCGATTATCATTTTAAAGAAATTAACAGGATTTTGTGAAAATGTACGTAGCGGAATGAATTTATTAAACTTACCAAATTACTTATTTATTGGAAATACAATAAAAGAAGAATGATTTTGATTTTGATTAATTGTGTGCTCTTGGACTGTAATCGTGGAAAGAGAATTGTGGGCATTATTAAGGTTAGTTTAGAACAAAATAATGGATTGCATGAAAAGTTGGAAGGACAAGGTACTATTCGGATTCGCAGTGCGCATCCTTTCGCCTACCCTACCCCAGTCTGAGCCATAGATGCATAAAGACCATAATTCATTCCAATTCAATTCAACTCAAGTGGATCAAATGTGACGATGATGACTAGCTGAGTTTTCTGCTTTGATCTGCTGTCAGGCACAATGGCATGTGAATACTACCACGATGCAAATTTATAAATCGTACTGGCATTATGTACATCGCTTCACCCTTTTCATAGTTACTCAAAAGGTTGTTCATGAAACAATTCCATCCAGGTTGCTTGTTTAATCCAACAAGCTACATCAAATTAAAGAATGAGTTGCTTCTTGAGGTTTCCGCCAGTTTTTGAGTTCATTGAAATCCTCAAGGGCCACTTCGTCCACTTTTCTTTGGGTTCTAACGCAAACGAACACCTTCCACATTAAAAGAACCACTCTGAATTCGTTGAACCTTTACCTGAGTGTTAGTACTGATACTAGCTGTACTACATTGGATCACTTCCACAGCATGGAACATATTTAAATTATGCAGCGGGCGGTATTTACATCTGTGTTGTCAAACACACGCTGAAGAAACCTTACACTATTAATTTTTGATAGTCCTGCTCTGATGAGAGAGGTCATGTAAATATAAGTTTCATGGTATGATGTTCAGAATCCAATGGACGATAATAGATTGAATAGATATTTTGACCCATATAATCGGTGAATGGTTAATAACAGATTTGTTTGCATGGGTGATAGGAATAATCTTGATCTTACAGTTGATATTATAACATGGTTTATCACAACGTTAACTTTCTTTTAACACTTCCTGTTAACTTTCTCTGATTCAGAAGCATTCTTTTTGTCGTTACTTCATCCATAAAAACTTAAAATGAGATTTTGTCCGTCAGACTGGCTATCAATGAAATCTGGGTAAATACTTCAGTCATAAGCCATCGATCTGATGTCGGCTGCAGCTAATACTATTCTTAACCATTCAGTAGCAAGATCAGTTTTCCTGTCGTTATATCACTGATACATAATTTTATGAACCATGTCCGATAAGCAGAGTACATTTTACCTTCCAGAAATATTTGAAACAATTATTCGATCCTTAAAATGCTATTAAAGATGTTTCTTGTCTGTATATGACAGCCATCCTCTTGACCAGATACACGTTACATAATATCTTTCAATTCATTCAGAATGTACTGGCATTGTCACCGTTTTATATGTGCACACGTAACATAGAAAATAACTTCTCAAGTTCCTTTTTTGGGAGTCCCCCGAGTTCCCAAATTGGTTTAGTTCTTAAAAAGTCTTTGGAACACTTTCCATGGTACTGTACTTCTGGTACCACAAGATTACTCACAATAAGAAGTCTGACTTTTACCCTTTCACCCCACTTATCATTTCGTAAGTCAAATTTCCTGATAAGATTTCCCCTTATTTCTAAAGTCACAACCATATGAAAACACTTTCTGTCTTCTGATGGGTCCAACACTGAATTCTTTTCCACAGATGATGCAGTTTCTTTTTAAATCGAACATTCCTTCTGAGGCCCTTAAACAAGTTGAAGATCTTTAACGATCAGATAAGTTATTGCTCTGCATTGAGATATGATTAGCTTTGATACTAGTACGTCTTGTATAGTTCTAACTGCACGCGCTGTGAATCCGAATAGTATTTTCTCCTTCCAACTTTTCATGCAGTCCATCTTTCATTTCAAACTAACCTCAGTAACATTCGTAATTCTCTTTTTACTATCACAATTTCTCTTTCACGATATTTCCCACTAAGATTACACAATAAATCAAAACCAACCATTCTTCTTTCATTGTATTTCCAATAAATAAGTAAATTGTTAAGTTTAATACACTCATTCCACTTCCTAAATGTTCACAAGATCATTATAAATTTTCTTTAAAATGATAACTGATTACTACGCTCTGAAAGAAGATAATAAATATAACCTACAACATTCAATTAAAAATACCACATCTTCAAAGGTAAGTTATATAAAAATCTAAAATTACCCACTAAATTTAATTTCTAACTAATAGAAATATTACTAACATTCTATGAGGTTCTATTTGCTCTTGCTGAACACGGAAAATAGTTTACAATTAAAGTATCTCTTTCCTTTTTTCGACACCCACATAGCAATTTTGACGTGAATCAACCTTGTTGCAAGCTGATATGCTATCTAGGTACGTGATATATCACAAGAAAGGCCGTCAGAATACACTACTAATTCATCCATCACCTATTTTATTTAAAGCTAAACAGTAAAGACAAATCGTCATAATCGTTGACAGCTCAAAACAGCCTAATGGGGATAGAGCACACATAGACGATAAAGCATTGTTCGCTTCATTGCTACCTCATTAGCTAACACAGTAATTGTTCAGCCATATTGATATTTAATATATACATCATTTTAAAGATTATGAAAAGGGACAACAATTAACTCATACTTGTTTTTGATATTGTGAGTTTTAAGCAAGTTACATTGCAAAAAATGTAAATATTAAAAGCAAAATATCGTAAAAAATTGAAATGTCTAAGATTTCGTCTTCTTTTTCTTCTAAACGTAGACCAATATACGCATAACAATATCATTCGCTAAATGTCTGTTATTTACCAAATAAAACGAGGCATGTTTCATAATTCCACTGTTGTTAGATTTTCCTCTCTCTAAAAACATGAACACTTCTAATGTGAATCAGGGAAGTTTGAAGCTTCTGAAAACTTAGTTCCATTTAGTCCTGGGGGTGGGGGTCAATAGGGGTACCCTAGCTGCCCTACTATTAGGTACATTTATCAGTACCTGTACCTAGGTACATTAACCAACTTGTACCTAGTACCTGTACCTAGGTACAATTTCAGGTCACCTACTACCTGTACCTAGGTACAAAAAGCAAGTACCTAACCCAACACTGCCTATAACTAAACATAATTTTGTAATATTCTTAACTATTACAACCTTGGAATTACTGTATAACCATATAGAAATTGATACTCATGAAATGTATTGTAATCAACTGTTAATGTCACTGTTATCATATCCACAGATGACAGGACAGAAATATTAAGGAAATTATGAAAGTGCTATTTATTAACCTTTCAAATTTAAAAAAAATCAACATTTAAAAAAGTATGGACTGAATTCAAGTAAATTTGTTAGTTAAGTTTATTGTTTTCGAATCCCAATAATATACGAGCCAATGTATTTCATAATTGTTCAACAAAAAATATCTATCCGAGTTTAAGTTCTTTTTTTTTTTTTTTTTTACTTTTTTAAATTCATAAGCTCATCACTTTTCTTACTAACTACTTATGGGTAAATGCTTCATTTTGCATCTTTTAATATTTTCGACCTTTTATTGCATCGTTTTCGTGTTCAGACGATGAAAACTTTATTTGAATAGATGGAAATTCACCTAAAAGTATGTCTACGTTCTCATTGAAATGGAGTACCTTAGATCCCATCTTTTTCGAGTTGAAATTTCTAATCTTTTCTTTGATAAAAGTTCACTCTAAAAGAATGGCCCATCTTTCAGCTCAAATCGAGCGGAATTTAGCTCTTTCGATTTAGTGTGTAATTAGCATAATATAACCAAACTACTATCAAATAGTTACCTTGAGTGATAAATTTCGTTGGGCGGTAGTAGGCCACCAGTTATGAGACTACATTTAAAAGTCTGGTTTCAAGTCTTTATCAAATATTTGATTTTGTTCAAATCCTAAGTTTTGCTTTTAAATTTTGTTTCCTCGATTTTTGTGTTAGTTGTAGTTACTTTTTGAAAGAAATCCCGAAAACTATATTTGAATAAAAATTGAAAATGGCGTGAAGATCGATTCGTTAAAGAAGCGAACTTTTTCATAAGTGAATCAATATAGTACAAATTCATGTCCTTACAACTTTACAATCTCTACAATAATGCAAACTTTGAATTCAAATTAACTTATTTCGAAATACTGTATGATCTTCGACACATTGACACAATTCGAACGATTTTTAAAAAGAATCACTTATGATGAAGGAAACAAATCTCCTTAGCTCTTCCCGACCTATTGATGGGAGGTTGAGTGCTGTTGGTATCAGTAAGTAGCTGTCAGTTATTTTTGGGGAAGAGTTCCAAGCTGTTAATACATTGGATGCTTGTCAACGTCGGTGCAAGCCGGCAGGGCGCCAGAATGCTTTTACTTTCACCGCCCGCAGAAAATCAAAGCAGTGAAGTGCTTCTCGAAGGCAATGAGTATCATCAGCATCCACGCGAGTGAAGTGTAGAAAAAAAGGAGGAAAAGTTCTCTCTCTCGCACGAGATTTTCTAAGCTATATATATAAAAAATAATATTTACTGTTCGAATATTAGAATGAAAAGATACAATAAACATATGTAAAACAGGTGTTCTATTCCAGTAGTTTCCAGGGAAGGGGAAAGTATGTCATACGTGGATAATACTGTCAACTGGGGAAACTTTAAAGGGGAGAAGAAAAGTGTTGCCTATTTGGGTGGAAAAGCAGTACATGGTGTGTGTGTTGTTACAAAAACTGGGTACATCAAATTTCCTCAGGTAAAGTAGAATTTGAAAAAAAAAAAAAACAATGAAGTAAACTGATAAACTTAATATTAAAAGGTGATAAAAGTAATTTATATTAATGTGAACTTCAAAGCCTACTCTCTATTGCATGCACTGTACAATGAGCGAAGGAAATAACTGAAATGCAAAGTGCTGCCTACATACATGAAAGTTTCGGTTAATCAGTTCTGGTAAGCAAAAAAATATAGTTTCCTCCCCTTCCACCGTGCAGAGTTCGCTCAAGCAGTGATTGGAAAAAAACTACACACAGAGAGAGACACGCAACCTTCCTTGCTGAAACTTACTTCTTCGGCCGAAAGTATGAGCTCCAATACTAGGAAAGAACTTCAGTAAATAATAATAATTTTACCCACGAAAGTTAAAAAAAAAAAAAATGAACACTCCAATTGACTGAGAAATAATACAACATGACTTTAAATTGCGTTTATAAAGGCAAAAATTTTGATAATATGCCCTTGTATCCATCTTGAATAAAGAAAACAACAGCTTTCTGACATGACTGAATTCCTTAATAAAAAAACACACCTTAAAACGTAACAGTTTCGGAAATATACCACTTCCTTCCTCAGAATACACTCTACAAATGAAATTAGACAAATTACTTAATCAATAAAGAAATGAGATCGTCTTTTCTTTCCACCAATCAGGGGTCACTACTAATTAAAAGTTCACTTTTCTTCCCCTTGCCTGGCGAGTGTACCTGCCTTGTATCTGTCAAATTTGATGAGCCACAAGATCACAAACAACTTTTAACTTATAATTGCCGGAAACACCTTCTTAAAAATATTTTTTCACGAAAATAAGTCCCTCTCTACACCGGATTAAACAAAAGAGCTTAAAAATTCAATAAAACTACTTAAAAAGTTGGTTACCTTCTCACAAATTAAAATCAGGAAGAATGCATTAGTAAATAAGAAATAAACTAAAATAACCATTAAATCAAAATAAATAAATAAAAGTTCTGAATATAAACAAATAAGTATAAAATAAATAAACAAATAAATTAAATTAAATAAAAAGTAAAGCTCTCTGAGAAACTACAATAAGAATTGCCGGTTAGCGTCCTCGTATTGCTCTCCTTTTCCTCCGCAGTTCTTCCTTTTCCAAAATGTCCTCCCACTCTTCATTAATATTATATCCACTATTCCAGTTCATAGCCTTATCGGCTACCTCTCTTATTCTTTTCGCTTCTCTAAACTTTCTAACTAATTGGCAACATTCATGTTCCTCTATTGTTGCCCCTTCCCAGTTAACTTCATGACCCGTTTAAATGACGTGTTTGAAAATAGCATTATTGTCTCTCCTTAATTTGACATCATCCTTATGTTGTTTTAAACGTTCTCGCAGTCTCTTCTTGGTTTCCCCCACATACACCATATCACACATCCCACACGGCACTTCATATATAACCCCCTTTGTCGCAAGTCCGCTGTCGGTCTCATCTTCTTTCTTCTAATGATTTCTAGTATCTTCAAGCCGCCCTTCCTGTATGTCTTAATCCCTTCTCTCTTTAGAATTCTTCTGATCTTCTCTGTGATCGCCCCTGCACTTTCAATGCTGTGCCATCCTTTCTTCATGTATTCTTCTTTAACTTCCTCCCTCTTGTTTTCCTTCCTTTTCCTCCTACTCCTCTTCCTGTCCTCGTCACCGTAACCATTTCCTTTTAGCTGTTCCCATAGCCTTTCACTGTCTTTCTCCTTTTGATCCCCCTCCATATTTATCATACCAATCCTTTCTTCCATATTCTTAATGAAATTCAGTTTTGTTCCCTCGTTGATGTCACTGCTCTTATGGCAGTATACGCCCGCTGCACAGCCTTTCTGAAACCACGACGTTACAAACTTGCCTTCCCCTGTTCTCGTTATTTTCATATCTAAAGAATTCAACAAACCGTCTTCTTCCATTTCTCTCTCCAATATAATTCCCTTTTTCTCACCATTCAAAACTCTAATTAACTATTCAACTCTATAAGTTATTATCAGCGCACACGAGGCGACTACATCACAGCAACGCGAATTGGTCGTAGAGAAAATCACAATGTCCGGGATTCCGAAGGCAACTTAAGGGAGGAGCCAAAGTCGCTTTCCATGTATTTTTCTGCATCACCGCCACTAGGCGATTTTGTAGTTCGATTTTGAACAGGGTTGACAGATGTTTTTATTTTCGACATCTTTTTGCCACGACATATAAGGAACTGAGTAAAGAAGAAGTCAGGGATATAATTAAATTAATTTATTGCTTTTCCATAAAGTTCCATCAATACTGAGTGGCAAACATCTTTTCTTCTGTTCATTACATTTTTACGTGATCACGACAGAACTGAGTAGAATATCTTGTTTCCAGTAGCAAAACTCGTCGATATATATATATATAAACTGAAGTGCTACAAGTCATAGGATACCTACCTAATAACTCGTTGGACCTCCTCGAGCAAGGGAAACTGCAGCTGCTCGACGTGGCAAGGACGCAACAAGTCACTCGTAGTCCGCTGGATGGATGTGCAACCATCCAATCTCGATTGTCGTCCACAATTCGGTGGTTGTTGGAGGTGGGAGGATCATAGGCACGAATAGCCCGTTCTTTCATATACCCTATGTGCTCGATAGAGTTCATGTCTGGTGATCTAGGGGGTGCGTTTGCGTTGAGTCCTTCCAAATCATGCGTTGGAAGTTGCCAGAATGTTCCTCAACTCAGCCAGAATGTTCTTCAATAGGGCTCATGTCCCTGGCTCTATCATCCGCGCGTACCAATTGGAAACGTGACTCATCTGACCACGTTACACGTTGCCAGTCCTCTAAGGCACAATACATGTGTTCCCGATGTTATGTGAGTCGCTGCTCCCGATGGGCAGCGATTAGTAGCGGCACACGTGTCGGTCTTCTGCTGCGATACTCCATGGGAACCAAATTGCGCTGCAGTGACCTATGATACACGTTCCTGGGATCTCCTGCATCGATTCCTGCAATAATATCACGCACTGTTGTTTGTCTGCTTGCCCGGGCGAGTCTGCCCAGACGCAATCATTTGCGGTCATTCATCCCCCCCCCCGTGGGCGGCCACTGTGTTTTTCCTGATAAGTCGTAATGCCTCTAAGTCGTAAAGCCGATAAGTCGTAATGTCGTAATTTTGGCATCCGCGAAAATATCGGATGCCAGGATATTCCTCGTTTTGGAGGAAGAAAGTTGAGTCCTTCAGCATCGTTTCGAGAACCACGGGAGAGAGTTAGGCAGAAATCTCATTCTAGTCATGTTCAAACACACACACACACACAGAAAAAAACTGAAAGAGAGAGAATGGAAGAAGGTGGGGAGCAAAAAGAGAGGAAAGAACAAGGAAAGAGGGAAAGAGAAATGGCGCAAGACGTGGAAATAAATGAAATTTTAACGCTTATGAATACACAGTCAGCGACGCTCTCCCACCTGCCCCATCTCTCTCTGTCTTATGTTTTTCTCCTTTACGAGAAATCTCTTTCAGGAGCAATCGCGAACATCATTTACAACGCTTAATTCTTTGAAGAAAATAATTGGAAATCCAGGCGTGGAATCGAACAAACGACCTTGAGAATGAGAGTCTGACACCTTGACCACTTACTTAAACAGACCATAACAAAGGAGTTGTTAAATCAACCATTAAATTTGCTACTCTCAGCGGTTTATTTATATACACCCTAGCTTTCAGTACCTACTCTCCACGTTGCCATGCTCACTAATTTAAGATAATATACGAAAAATGCAAGAAAGCAATTATTAATAATAAATTTGAACTTATAAGAGTATATAATTTTAAGAAATAAAGATTAAAGAGTTGCCGCTGCCGGGACGTGAACACGGATCATTTCATTGAAGACACCAACGCCTTAATCACCAGGCCACCGAGGAAACCTTGCAAACTATGGTTTGTTCGTTGTATTTATGATGCGAACACGCGAAATTGGAACAAGATGACGTAGGAGCCGGTCAATTACCTCGTACAAAAATCAGCATGTTATACACAACACAATCCCTTGAAGAACAGGTCCCGGTCGCGAGATTTTGTTGACCACTAGCTTCTACACAGAAAGTCCTATTTTCGAAAGCTTGAAAAAACACCAGTTAATCGAGTGTGAAATAAAAAACACCACCTGACGTACCTAACCTCAACGTGCCCTTGGTCACTAATTTATAAATTTCCTAATGCGTTTACATAATTATCTAAAAAAAGAAAACTTATTTTCCTTAAAGAAAAAATATAAACAAAACAACACCAGGGTTCGATCCTGGGTTCTCTGTATTAGTTTTCCGACATGCTACCAATACGCGAAATTGTCAACTCAAAGCAGGTGCTCGGAAGTAATATTTACTGTTTAAAGAGTAATGCCCCTGCGCGAGCATGGCCCCGCCTTAATAGGACATTCTGTTTAGACACTATTTGTTGAATCCTTGATTTGAATGGCAAATGAATGCGCATGAAACGATGCTTCAAATGGGAATCTCTGTAGCACCAAACAACTGGTGTAACAAGTTGGAATATGTCAGCAGCACTTTCACGTATGCCCACCGCTAACTTCATGCTGCTCTCCTCTCCCCGCGGTTAAGGTCGTCCAGGTCCCTTCGGACGTACCGTGCCCCTTATCCACCTCGCGTCGCTCGGTGTGCATCCTACCCTAGTTTATTTATGTAGATCCTAGCTTTTAGTAGCTAACCTTCACGTTCCCATGGACTCTAATTTAAGATAATCTACAAAAAATGCAAACAAAGCAATTATTATTAATAAAATTGAACACATAAAAATATATTTTGTAATAAAAAAGAAGAAAAAATTGCCCTCCGCCGGGAATCGAACCAGGGCATTTTATTTCGAAAGCTAACGTGTTACCCATGCGCCACGCGGGGAGCTGGCAATCGCTGGTATCGCCGTTGGACTTACAGTCATTACATGACATCTAGTCAACCCTGGGATTTACATTCAGGGAATCGTACTTTTAGAATCTTAAAGACTGACGTGGTTAAAGAATAGAGCACGAGTGTCGCTTGTGATATTCAGCATTCTGTGGTAACATTCAAAGGCAGGGACACATACACGCTCACACATACAAGCTTTCTCTCTCTCTCTCTCTCTCTCACACACACACACACACATACACATACACAGAGGGAGAGAGAGAGAGAGAAAAAAAAGAGAGAGAAAGTAGAGACTGCGAGAAAATGAAGGTCACTAGCAGACGTCTTCAGCCTGCGAGGTGATGCGCGCCACGAGTGGATGGAATGGAAAGCTAAGGAGGGGAGAAAAAGAGTAGTGACTTTAAGATTGCAACAGCTTTCTGCCAATGGTATTAACATAGGAGATGCTATTCCAACATCTGGCGAATAGAAAGCCAATGTAGCGGGTTGGGCGTTCAGAGGCTTGCGAGAAAATTGCATACTCAAGATTAAACTGTTAACTTGTAAAGTATTTTTCTCTTCCTAAAAGGAAATTATGGCTTTTTTGAACACCGAGGGCTAGAATATTATTACATATTCTATATTTTAGAGTGATTGAAATAAAAATTAAATAATTTAAGAATGAGCTAGGTGTTGTGCAGCGGTACATCATTGCTAAAGGCCGCTAGTGATATCCACTGTGATTCAGAATAAAAGACGTTACTTTCGGGAAGTGATTCCTGACATAGAAAGAAGTAAAAATGTTTCTATGAACATGGATGAAATTCCGCTTCGTTTTGGAGAAACAGCGTTTCCAGCTTTTAACCCAAAGTCGACGCCTAAAAATGGGATGAAATGAATAATTCTCAATACGTCAGAAACGACTCATTAAATGAAAATTCTGTTTGTGGAAATTTATTTCTAGCAACACGGTGGACATTAGGAGTGAAAACACGATGCCACCGGTTTGTCAGTATTGCCAACCAGGTATAAATTTTAAATTTTTCAAATGGCACTATGTGTTATTGGACTTGACATCTTCTAGTGATGATAAAGATCATACTTAAAGCACAAACCACAGTGTTGCAAACTATGGATGAGACAGGAAGGTTTTCGCGATTTTATACAAACTACGGGTCAGTCCATCTGAAATCGTCCAGCTTCGTTACTCGACGTCTTTAAAAAAAACTAATAATAATACTTATATTCCTTATATAAGAACAGTTCAAAATAATAATTCTTTTATTTCTATCCCATCGATTAATTAATAGCTCTTGTCTTTGCAGTCGTTTACAAAGATTGTAATATCTCCGTAGCGGTTTATCATAGGACATTCAAACAAAAATAATTATCCTTAAATTGTATAAAATGTAAAAAAAAAAAAAAAAAAAAAAACTTTTTATGTTTTGTCCCACCAGAGACATTGGGTCTCCATCCAGTACACATAAAATACGATTTTTTGGATTTTCCAGAATTTATAAAAAAAATTAACGAACCACATATCAGACTTCATATTTTTTGTATACATTCAATGTACTTTGATGTGTAATAGTGTATAAAGATATACGTTGACACTGAATCACTTCCGTTCGAAAAAGCACCCTTAAAACATTAATTTATTCTGTTTTGACAATCACATTTGGATACCAGTTTTACCAGATC
The DNA here is from genome assembly GCA_022664845.1 of Lepisma saccharinum. Lineage (NCBI taxonomy): Eukaryota > Metazoa > Arthropoda > Insecta > Zygentoma > Lepismatidae > Lepisma > Lepisma saccharinum. Next base: position 33,928 of record JAGDQP010004145.1, read on the forward strand.
AATTACATTTTAGGCTTTTCACGCAGAGGTCTAAAATTATCTAGCATAATTTTAAACGAAGAAAAGATTTATGTTTGAGTGTTTTAATATAACATTTTTGGGTAAGATACATTCTGTTATAAAGGGTTATATTCTGTTATATACTTATGTTAAACTTGTCGTTGATATTAGAAGCCCACGGAGCATTACTGCAAAGAGTCAGCTGGAGTGTAAAAGAAAGGAAATTGCTTGTGTATTAATATTATTTTATTACAAGATTAATAATAATATTGATTACAAGTGTGGAGGAACAATGAAGAATAGTTGGAACTACCGTCAGGGCACACGTTCTACTTCAAAGGAACAAAAAATGGAAAACGGACAGGCTGAAAGACACGGATCATATAAATTGAAGGAATTTCAGATAGTACCGCACGAGTACTAATAGATACAGTATAGAAGTTATACAATTATATGATCCAACAACGTCACATCCGTAGGACGAAGTCGAAGACCTATACGAGGAGATACAGAAGATGTTGGATAGTAGCAAATCGCATTAAAAAAGTGAAATGGGAGACTTCAATACGAAAGTAGGAACTAAGCAGAGCAGTGACACGAAAGTGGGAAACTTTGGATTTGGCAAAAGTAACAAGAGAGGAGAGAAGTTAGTGGAATTCTCAGAAACCAACAGACTGTTCATTTCCAATACATTATCCAAGACGCCGCCCTAGAGGAAGTGGACATGGAAATACCCAAATGGAACTGAAAACGAAATAGACTACGTTTTATCGAATAACAGGGAAATTCTTCAATACGTGTCTGTTCTGAATAGTTCCAAAAATCTCAAGTGATCATACGATGTTGAGATGTATGCTGAAACTAAATATTAGACTTGAGAGGAATAAGCTTATCAGAGGAAAACCGCCATTTGTAGATTTAAAAAATCTAGGGAAAAACAGAGAGACGTTCGAGATAGAACTAAGCAACAGATTTAGCGCCTTGGAAGAGTCAGAAAACAAAGAAGATATAAATAGCAGGAATAAAATAATAGCTGAGATAATAAGTGCTGTATATTATTTTTTTATTATTATTATTTAAGATTATGTTAAGATGATGTTTAAAAATTAAGAAATAATGGATCTGAAGAATTACCATGATGAATAATCCATATTTATTGATTCAAATAGTCGTGTCCTTCCAAGTAATGTTAACCTCATGATTTTTGGAGACGCAAGATATTTTTCTAAGTTTTTCTTTTGTATTTATTGAATTGCATCTATACTCTCTGCTTTGATACAAGATAAGAATTATATGCATTCAAGACAAGATATCATATGAGAACTAACCGAGGATGCACGCTCATGCATCTGCATACTCGAAAAACTAGATCGCCATAACGAAGAAATCGTCAAGCAACTATTGATTAGTTACGATTAAAAAACAAAATAATAATGATGATTATATTCATAGTTACCGCGATAGAACAAAAAAAAATCGCAAATAAACTTTAAAACAATATAGCCATAACATGATAAATAAAAGATTTCAAAATACAATGATTACTGAGTTTCACCCTTATAGTAACAAGAGAGACAGCAAAGGAAATAGCAGGCATCAAGAGAAAAAAATTAGAGCAAAACCGTAGATTTAGCACAATACAAGCATTAAATGAGGTTATGGAGAGGACTAATGAATATGAACTTCCACTATGTCTGAGATTCATAAATTTTGAAAAAGCTTTCGATTCGGTCTCCTTCGCAGTAGTATTTAAATCATTTGGACATCAAGTTACTGCGAAATATTTACGCGACTGCCACATCTGTCATTAAACTACGTCAAGAGAGTGAAAGATTTAAAGTTGGAAAAGCGATAAGGCAAGGAGATTCAATTTCTCCAAAACTATTTTCAGCGGTCCTGGAGGGAATGTTCCAAAATTTAAACTGTTATGAAGTTGGCATAAAAATCAATGGCGATTATCTTGATCACCTAAGATTCGCTGATGATATAATCTTGTTTGCTTCAAGCGCAGAAGAACTACAAACCAGAATGGAAGAGCTGTGTAATGAGAGTTCGAAAAAAAGGACTTAAAATGAATGTAAGTAAAATAAAAATAATGTACAATCAACATGCTGAAAAGAAGGAAATAAAAATACACGGAGAAGCAAGAGGCATAGTTGATGAGTATGTTTACCTACGACAGCTCAAATCATCGAATGCCAAGTTGACGGATGAAATAAATAGGAAGATTAAAACTGCGTGGAGTTCGTTTGGAAGACTACAAGTTATTTTCGAAAGCAAACTACCAATGTGTCTCAAGCGTAAAGTTTATAAACAATGTGTCTTACCTGTTCAGGTTTAGAAGCATGCGATGAGATAAGTCTACAGGTAAACATAGATAAAACAAAATACAGGATAACAAGCCGAAAAATAGGTAATAATGGAAATAAAAACATAAGAACTAGGAATGAGGTCATAGAGAGTCACGAAAGAAATAAAAAGTCGCTTAGTATCGGGGAACGCATGTTTCTATTCAGTCCAAAAACTTCTAACATGGTGATTAATATGAAGGAAATTGAAACTGAAAATATACAGAACTGTTATTCTGCTGGTAATACTTAACGGTTGCGAAAGTTGGAGTACGACCCCAGCAGATGAACATAAATTACGTGTGTTTGAAAATAAGGTTTTGAGACAGATATACGGGGCGAAACGGGACGAGATGACTGGAGAATGGAGGAGACTGCATAATGAAGAACTTCTCGGACTGTACGACTCACCCGATGTTGAACGAATAATGAAATCAGGACGACTAAGATGGGTAGGCCATGTAGCTCGGATGGGAGAAAAACGAAGATTATATTCCATCTTGATTGGAAAGCCGGAGGGAGAGACTGTTGGGAAGACCGAGACAACGTTGGTTGGACAACATTAGAATTGATCTTCGAGAGGTAGTTGTTTGTGATGAAAACTTGGTTGATCTTGCCCAGGATAGAATCCAATGGCGAACGTTTGTTACTGCGGCGACGAACTTGCGAGTTCCATAAGCCATAGAGTTAGTTAATGTCTTACCTGTAATGATTTACAACTGTGAGACTTGGACATTGAATGTGCAGACGATTGAAAGAGTAAGAGTTACACAAAGAGCAATAGAGAGATGAACGCTAGGAATAACTAGGAGGGACAGGAAGTCAAATGAATGGATTCGCCCACAAACAAGCGTATAAGATATATTCAAGATTGCGAATAAAGATGAAGTGAAGATGGGCCTGTCACATAGCTAGACGAACAGATGGAAGATGAATGACGAATGTACTACATTGGATTCCCAGAGAAAAGAAACGACCGAGACGGCGTCCAAATGCAAGACGGTTAGATGAAATCAAGCGTTTTTCAGGAGCTACGTGGATGAAGACAGAAGCAGACCGAGATATGATAAAATAAGATAAAATGGATGTTATGGGCGGTAACAGCACTATGACTTACGCCCGTCCCGCAGACCGAGATATGTGGAAATAAATAAATGTTGGAGGCCTTCATCCACCAGTGGATATATATATAATGATGTGACAGTTTTGTCCAAGTTACTCTAGTTGATGATACCGTCTTCTATACTTGTTTCTATCCTGGTTTGGATTCATATTTCCTAAACAGAGCCAGGGACGATAATTGAAGAGAAGATAAAATCCCAACCATTTCGTCTGCAAATGGAACTCTGCACAGAGTAGAAGAATTTAGTCATGCGCACGGGGTCAGGTGGTTAAGGCCATGGATTTCGAGTCGACAGAAGGAATGTACCGTACCTTTGCAAGAAAAGTGTCACATATTGTTTTAAAAACCTTTAATTTTAAAGGAGGAATAGGAAAAGAATGTCTTCTAATGTTTTGAGCCAAAAAATTAAAATTAAAATTTTTAACTAGTGACACTTTTCTTGTAAAGGTGCGAATTATGAAGGTCCTGAGGTTTGTCAGATTTTTTTTTTTTCAGATTCACGAAGGAAATATTCGCCGAGATGATACCTAGACCTTCCCCATCCCTACCATCAGAACTACTCCATGAAGTGCGTTATTTTCGAAATTGTTACAGGTTTGGTCCATAGCTGCCGATGAAACCAATATAAAGCAATTACGTTTAAATTTCAAATGCATTCTAAGCATTTTAGTTAGCCTATACCACTTTGGCACTCAGCAAGCATAGTTCATATTGAGATACTTTACAGTAGCATTCCATCGGCAGATAAATAGTACAGAATGCTTACATAAAAAAGATTGGACAGTCGAAGAGGCCACAATATATGATATTACCCAAACCTTAGAATTGAAATCTATGATTGCAAGATTGCTCGTAATTGTGCTGTAACTCTTGCCATAACGGGACCTCAGGGTGGCAGAGAAGTTAGCACTCTTGTTTTCTGTGTGCGTGATCATTAGTTAAATTTCTTCCGGGGTTCAAAGATGGAGTGGTCCTGAGTGCGATTTGCCTTGAATTGTAGGTGCCATCCTTAGAAACTCACCAGTTCGTCTAGGACGTAAATAGCAATTCAATCAGTCTTGCCATAACACCCTTTTCAACCAATTTTAACATGATTATGCTATTTAATAAGCGAACTTTTAACTCTACCATTAGTTTATCACTACAGAACAGTAAATGAGCAAGTGATCCGTGTTTCTTTGGCATAGTGACTTTCACTATTAAAATTGAAGGCCAGAAATTCACACAACTTTCATTTCACTTCATTTTACATAGTAAATATGGCTGCTTGTTTAGACTTACTCCTACAGTGTCGGACCTCAATTTAACAATATTCTGAGACTAGAAAAATGTATCGTTATATTGGGTATTAGAAAAGATATATCCAAGGATTGTAAGATTGAATCAGCAATCGTGCTTTTACGTTAAAGGCAAAGTAAGTGAAATAAATGAATATGACTTTACTTTCTGAAATGCAAGAAAAACATTTACTACCCGATTACTCATATCTTACATATCGGAACAATATATCGCAGATTTTGCAAAAATGAAGTGATTTTACATTTCCTTTTACTTGCTATATTTAGAACAACAAATTCATTTCCCATCCATTCCAAATAATCCGATTCATAAAATCCATTTCCGATTTTCACTCTGTATGTGGCATCTCCTGACATTGTGAGTGTATTTGATTGTATTGAAACTAGGGATGGCCAAAGAATCCGGATTTGAAAAAATCTGGATTTGAAATCCAGGTTTGAAATCCTAATTTGAAATCCGGGTTCGAAATCCGGATTTGAAATACGGCTCTGAGAATCTGGATGTGACATCCGGATTCCGGATATGCAATCCGGGCAGGGGTGCCCATCCCCCAATGATTAGGACGCAGCTCCCCTAATTTCATATGCCCATCCTGCTTCAAATAGACAGTATACCCTTTCACTAACTTTACGAATTGGTTCCATTTCATTTTCGTAAGAAATATGACCAAGCCTTTCCCATCTTACAGTTCTTAACTTCTTATTATATATATTTCAAATGGAATTACAATGAATATGAAAAACATTTGATAGCATGCATATAATATCGATAATTTCGATATATTTTTATGAATATATATTGCAACTGGAAGTAGAAACTATTCATAGATTGATCATCATACACAAGGAATGGTTTGCATAATAAAAAATGTTCAGATAGTTTTGACCGTTGGAACGTTACTGCAGATTACTAATTAATAACTTCTTTGTAGAATTTACATGAAGAAATTATAGTGGGCAGAAGGCAATTGTCTGTTGTGAAGAAATTGATCTTTTTCTTTGAATTGTATTTATGGCCTTTAGGCATCTAAGGCTCAGGTCGGGATAAGGGACGGGGAAGGATTCGGGAAGGTATCGGCCAGGACATATATTGAATGTGTCATCTCGGCATTTGCCTAGTCTGACTGAGGAAAAACCTCAGTCAGGATGGTCGGCCGCTAGAATCTTACCCACAACTTCCCGAATGCTGTAACAACGCTCTGTTTGGAGCTACGGAGGCTGTGTTTTAAACTTTATTTGACACTTTTCCTGGTCTACGTAGAATCTGTAGTATGACGGCACTACAGATTTTTTGAAATCTGCATTCCGCAGGACCACATATTGAATTGAAAACTAGAAATATTCATATTGACCGACATGTCAGTGCTCTCAGGTTTCAATGTGTCGGATCGGACTGAGCCTCAAATTCAACCGTAACCCGAGTTAATCTGCCCTGATCTGATCCATAACTGCAAATAAGGTTAGAATGTATTTGGGTTGACGCACAAATTCAAAGCGTTCCTTACCTGCAGCATTTTTTAATTTGATTTATCGTAAAGCGTAGGTACTTTGCACCAACGCGCTTTTGCCTCTTCAACATTTGCAAGGGAGCAAGATTTCGTGTTTGCGACATTGATCAAACTTTGATAAACTTCATTTGTACGGTCCATTCTACAGGAAATGTGTTTAGCAAGGCAACGCAGCGCTTGTCGGCTCAAGCTTCCGCTTGATTCACTTATTCCCGCCCGCCAAACGGCCCGTGGTTCTCGGGTAACTTTAGGATACACGTTGAGTTATAAAAATAAAACAATTAAATTTACATATTTGAAC
>JAGDQP010004145.1:45505-87561 GCA_022664845.1 Lepisma saccharinum
CGGGCCTGATCCGTAGTCAGACGCGCTACCGCTTGAGCCACATACACATATAAATGTAGAAAACAGACTTCTTGCACTGGGATGGCAATGATACTCTGTCTGCTGGTATTAAATTAAAAGGAAGTAACTGTTGTAGTTAGTTCCATTCAATACAACCTGTTATAGAAAATTATTATGAGTCACATTTCCAACCAGTGTTCGATTTGTTATAAATTACTAAGGGAGGATCCTAAAACTAGTGGTTGCTGATAAGTTTCAACATACTAAGTTTACATGTTTGTTAAGAAAACAGAAACAAAGATTTTATCCTTGGTTGGGATGATATTCGGAATCACCAACCGGGGAAGAAATCGTCACGCACCAAGGAAAATCCCTGGCGTTCCCTCGGCAAATTAAACACTGTTTCTAACCACGATAGTTCTTTCAATCACTACGCTCGAAAACTGATGCAAGTAATCAATGCATTTTGTTCAAATATGTTAAGAGAGAGAGAAAAATACGAAGACAAAATAATTACAACACTGATGTCAAATGTCAACATGTAGGACTATGCAAAAAATTCTAATTCCACGGAGAACTGGATCCATATGAGATTTTATATCAATTACACTTGTTTGGCTAAGTGGTTCATTTGCTCCTCTGATGTCCACCGATTCTTTGAGTTTTCTTTCTGATTTTTCTCGTTATTCATCATACGTGAAACATTTAATTAATAGCAGAAAGTTTGTTAGGATAAAATAAGTAATAACTAGGTACTCAAAAGTTTACGAAGCGTCACAATCAACACAAGACCTGCCTCTTGATCAAGGTAAAATAAAGAAACAAACATTCAATGGTCAATATCGAATTACTTCGAGCGCCCATCAAGTTTACCTGTGCCCAATGAACTGGTATCCCACTGCGAGAAACTCTGCGCATTCATCAGGTTTGGATTCTAAATCCGGACTTCAAACTACGTAATATGTAGATAGATTCGATTATTTTCGTTTCTTTTTTATGTGAGAAGTAAGAATGAGGTTCAAAATGTGGTTCACGAATAAGAAACCACGTGTCCCACTCTAACACGAAATTTAGTACTGTAATATGTGTCAGTTTGATCGAGCAAGCGGCTTGAGACTATGCAACGAGTGCTTGCTATGTGTGCACGAGGACTGTGATGGATTCACTAGGAAAGCTAAAATTTCTATTTTTATGTGCGCGTTTTTTTTTCAACCCTGAAATGTAAATTATTCAGTACTTAAAGACAACATTTAAATATATTTTGCTTGTTCTTTCAAGTTTATTCGTTGCAGTCATTCGCTGTTGTATTGCACAATGTGTAACTTCACTACATGGACGGATGGACCACCTTTGGGATGGATGGACCACCTTTTGTAACAATACAAGGTTTCAAAAATTGTTCTGTAATTGTAAAGTCGAATTACCAATTGTATTTTTTCTAAAACCAAATATCAAATTTTAAAATAAAATACAGTTGCTCAAAAGTCTAACTCTTACTGCAACAAAGTCATAATGAAGTCCCAAACTTTATGTGGACCACTTTTGGTTCACCTACCTTAAACACATATTTAAAAAAACGAAATATATATCCTTAATTTTTTAATCGATTATTTGAGTTTTCCACAAATAATGCGGTGAAGACGTAGAAAGAAATTCAAGGCAAAGTTTTTTTTTTTTTTTTTTACACAATGATAATTCTTGTGAATCGAGAACAAATCACATTAAATAACTTCTTCATTCTTAATAACATCTTCATTGGTCAACATGAGGTTAAAGAGGTACAAGCACAGATAACTATGGTATGTTTACTTTTTAGACGATACATTCTGATGGTGAGAGGCTATCTTTCATACTTTCCCTTTTATTTTGCTTTTTACACTAGAGATGTCACTGATGAGTAGTTACAAATTTTATAGCTATATTGCAGTTAATCTATATCTTCTTAGGTGAATCTATTCTTGGAAATTCGAAGTTAATTTGTTTCGTTTGCATCAAGTGAACTGCAAATACATATCCTTTTAAAAAGTTATTTTAAATCATCACCATCTTTCGTATTCATAACCTTAATAGTTCATCCACAATACTTAAAATAGAAGCTTGTACTGACTTTCAATGTGAATATTTCAGGTAGACTCGATACTATAGAGCCGATTTTGGTGTAACCAGTTGAAACGAATTATACGTATCAGACAGAATAGGCGTGTTAATCGACTTGTGAAAGTTAGTTATTCATTACGTTTCGCATCGCACATGAAGAAACCATTACTGGTGGCATCCACGGTTAATTCCTTAGTCCAGATTTATCAGAACAGCCTTTTGCTTTTATACTGAAATAATACACGGAAGCTTTTCATACTCCACATTAACAATTGTATAACAGTGAATGCTTTCGGATTTATAATGAGTTGTAACTAAGATAATAAAGATTTCTTTGTTGTACCAAACTACGTCACCCATTGTTAGAAAACATACTTATATAGCACATTACTTTATTACATATCAAAACAAAGGAGCAGAAATTAGGTTAAACTTAATTCTGACTCAATGACTGCGTACTCAGGGATTCCGCAAGGATTTTCACTTTGGGGGACGTAAAGTCAAAATTGGGAGAGTGTAAGTGGAGTTTTGCACGGTTTCTACCAATTATTGACCGTAGAAAATTTAATTTGGGGGGTGCGCTCGAGAATTTGGGAGGGCCCCCACAGGGGTGTCTGGCAGAATCACTGCGCGTACTGGAGTGTTTACAGTAGCCTTACGAAGTAGGCCGAGGCATTAAAGAATCTGTGCAAAATTTTGGGCGAAGCTCATTAGCAAAAATTTTAAATCAGTGGCGGATCCAGGATTTTCGTGAGGAAGGGGAAACAAATGGAAGCTTTTACTTAGCTAGACTGTTGAAATCAGGCTATAAAAACTCAATTATTTTCTCTTGAGGAGTGCACATGCCCCTCTCTGGATTCGTCACTGGTTTATATCCAATTATTCTCAACCGGAAGCAGAACTAATGCAACCAGATGACATTACATTGTAATCAAATTTAGTGTTAGAAAAAACATGCGATGCAACCTGAATATGTCGATAGCAAACATAATTAGAATACATTTTCATGAAACGAGTTTTGTGCGTTCACTCACCTCTGTCTGAATGTTATTTTGCTTGTCATCTATCGATTACGTACGCGTTTAAATTATGGTATGAACTGTGAAGTTGTGCATGAAGGTAAGTATCTTACACTTTCTCGGTGATCATTCTTCCGTCTCTTGTCCGATGTTTAATTTTATTGGCTAAAAATCTGTTCAATAATGGCCATTATCACTGTACAAAATTTAGTCAAGATGGCATTGGCTAATTCAAAGGAGAAGTACTACAAACAATGCAAAATGATACCTCTAGGATATCCGTTAAGCACTAACCTGCGTTGGAGACTGTCGGACTGAGTGAGTAGGCATTGTGCAAACATATCAGAACTGAAAGGTGTAGCCTCACCAGTTTGAAGTCTACATCATAAATCAAGGCTACTGAGCTCTCTACTAGGGATGGTCAATCCGGATTTTTCCAAATCCGGATTTCATAAGTATTTGAACAAATCCGGATTTCAAATCTGGTTTCGGAATCCGGATTTCAAATATTTGTTCAAATCCTTATGAAATCCGGATTTGGAAAAATCCGGATTTGGCCATTCCTAATTGAAACCAGGAGAGAACTCTGAAATTCTCTATATAAACCCTGTGGCAGCCCAACTTTTGATCAGGGGTTTTTACCTGTTCGCAAACAAGATATTACAGTTATTCTTAGCTGCTACGCTTTCAACTTATATAGTACTATATTTTTCATCCACTATTAAAACTTCCCGTTCGGTCCTTTCAAGCGCGAATTTAGATAATTTCTTAGGCACAGGTTACTGCGTTCAGCCAGAATCCATCCTTCAAAACAGTTCGAAGACCTCATTGGCTCCATCATTCAGAACAATTTCGTTTCATTGCACCAGCAATTTGAACTAAGTTCCAGGACGTGAGTTGATGATCAAAAGCATATAAAAAAATAATTCTGATGTCATCGTTGCAGTGGATATTATGACTTCACGCCACAAAATGTAAATACATCGCACCTCCTTCACCTCCTTTATACATTTCTCTGAGATTATTGTTGGGCAGGGCCTGGGAGTATGCTAATCGTAACAGACACTGTTAATTTAGTCCTCAACTCCTTTCATTTCTTTCTCCTACAATACGTCATTGGATGTTGTGGAAAGAACCAAGAACATCGCAACAACTAAAATGGATTCAGGACGCACTTGAAATTCAGGAAGTTTGGTGTTTTATTCTGGATTCATAACTATTTTCTTGGTTTCTGATTAATTAGAGGATAGTTAGGTTTACCTAAGATCTTCACGTTTTGATAGTGCAAAATTATAAAAGAAACATATTTGGGAAGTAATGAATATGATTATTTGATAGCAGTTCTAGAAGAAACATGCATTAAACTAAATTTTTACCACGTCTTGTTTGAATAACGATGTGAACTGATTCAAGTCATCTTGAATAGCATCCGAATACAAAACTAAGTGAATATTTACATTGAATTCTCATAGTGTCCATTGGATTTTTTTAATAGTTATGCATATGGTCAATCAGTGTACGATTCAGACTCTGTTACTACAGAATAAATTAATCAGCCCCTTAAACTACTATAATCTCAACTTGAGAACGCATTGCTACTACTTTGTTAATTCTTCAGCATAATATTTACAACTTATTCTTATTTTGGGGATTCACGACACACTAAGAACTTTTCGTATCTTACAAGGAGACCGTTAATGAGATCATATTAAAACCTACCCTGAAATTTTGGTAGGAGAATCTACATCCTATAGAGAGGTAATATACCCGAAAACAGACTGGCAATATTAACTGTAATGTACCGAGATAGGGACTGGAATATAAATAAAAGTGTACAAAAAGTGTATTTTTTATAATTCAAACCACAGAAGTCAGGGTTGGAATATTTAAAACAAACTATTTTAAACCGATGTTTTAAACAGAGGCGATGGTTTCAAACATTTTGTTTAAACATTTTTAACATTTGTTTTAAACGTTGTTCTTTAAAAGCCATGTTTAAAACATGTTAGTTTGGGTTATTTTTCCTTTGAAAGAATCCTATTATTTTTAAGAGTACGAGAGCATTATTTTAGTTTTACATTTACCAATAAAACATGCAATTTGTCTCGTGTAAAAGCTAGTTTCCAAGTTAATCAGTATTATGGCGTCGCATGCCTACAGGCGGGGACATAAAATGCATTGTTTTGTTTATACTTTATCGTTTGAATGCTAGAAGCAGGATATATTCATTTGCTATTAATAACACAAAACAAGAGGTTTATATTTCTATTTTTCCTTTTTTTATTTACTGTCTGTCAGGAAAAGAAAAACTTCAAGGGCATGTATTTGCTTCTAAGATTACATTGCTCTATCTCTCTTTTTTATGTTTATGAGGAAAGGGACAGTAGCATGTAACTGTGCAGATTTGATAATCATTTCTTATTCCGTGCTTGGAATTTATTTTAGTCGGTCAGGCAGGGGGAGCCCATTGAAACATCCTCCCCCCTGATGCATCGGGACCTTTGTTTCTCATTCTTTAGGGTCTAACTAAAATCTATAGCGATGTTCCCGGAAATGAAAACTGGTTTTAGGCCATAATGTCTGCCATTTTTGGTCGAAAATTGGCCAATAGACTATTTATCACAATTATTTTCTATTCATCGAAGGACTATTTTTCAAAATTATTTTCTATGAGCTTCTGTGTACACACCTGATCCATCGGGACCAATTTTATATTATTCCGTGTTGTCTAACTCAAATTTATAGTCATGTTCCCACAGTATAAAACTGGTTTTAGACCATTATGGCGGTCAACTTTAGTCAAAAACTGGTCAAAAGAGTAGTTTTCACAGTTATTTTCTAAGAGCCTTAACGTACACTCCCTGATAATTCGTGACCAATTTTGTATTATTCCTTATTGCATAAATAAAATTTAGATCGATGTTCTAAAAAGGAAAACTTGATTTTAGACCAAAATGGCGGTCATTTCTGATCGAAAATTGGTCATAGACGAATTTCTTTCTTTTTCTTTATTTTGTAAAAGCATTTGAGTTGAAATAAAATATTAAATCGCACCTGAACTTCAAAACGATAAAAGCCCCCAAAAGTGGGAGTCGGAAAAACGTATAAAGTAGATTATATGGAGTATTAAATGAAATAATTTTTCCTACTGAATATAAATTTGAATTATATTCTTCAGGAAAATTAAGGATTCGAAATTTATAGCAAATTCTTCATAAGAATGAAACTGTTTATAACCAAAATTGCCACCATTTTCAATCAAAAATGGGTCAAAAATCTCTTTTAAAGAAAAAGAGTTTTCTATGTTAAATGGCCCTTAAGTTGAAGGAAAAAAATAAAACTCACTCAGATTTCAAAACTTGTTACTTGCTTTTGGCCCAAAGAAATGATAATTTGCAATAACGGCTCCTAAAAGTTAGGAACCTCTTGGCCTGGAGAAGGGGTGGGGAATCTCGAGGTGAAGTTTATGAGTAGGTCATATGGGGTATCAAATAAGTGGATTTCCGACAGAATATGAATTACTTTATTTAGAAAATGATTTTAGACATTCCAAATGTAAAGCAAAAATGAAACTGCTTAGAAAGAAAAAAGGCCACCGTTTTTTGTTTTCATTTTAGTGTAAATACGGAATTCCCAAAAGCCTTTTCTGAAAAAACAAAAATCATATTCGTATTCACTCGGAAAAATTCTTTCATTTTATGACCCGTAACACTTAAGAAAATCTTCATTTCTCAGAGACCCTTTCCTGGCCTCCAGGTTCCGAATTTTGGGGGAGGGTTATGATATAATTACCATTTCTTTAGGCCAAAATAAGTAACTAAGTGCGTGTTTTCAAGTCAGACTTTTAGTGTTTTGTCTCAACGTGAAGGTTTATATTCTTTTTTTTTTTTTTTTAAAAAAAACTTAGAATTATCTTCAACCAAAAATTAACACCATTTTAGTTTTAAAGCAGTTTAATTTTTACTATCCCTAAAATCCTTTTCTAAAGAAAATGAATCATATTGGTATTCAGTCAAAAAAATATAATTTGATACTTCATGCAACCTATTTTATAGGCTTCCATTTTTCTGTTCCCCATGTTCGGCAGTTCAGACTCCCAATTTTGGGGGGCATTTATCGTATAATTACCATTTCTGTGGACCAAAACAATAACACAGTGCCGAATTTGAAGTTTGTGAAGTTTTAAATATTTTTCTCTAAACTCAAGTAATGTTTGAAAATAGAACCCAAATACTCCTTTGACAAATTATTCACCAAAAATGACCGCCATTTTGGTAAAAAGTCATTTTTTTGGCAACATTGCTATACATTTTATTTATACCATACGGAAAAATATAAAATTTGTCCCGAAAGATCAGGCGGTGTACGTGGGGGCTTATTGAAATATATTGCAAAAAATAGACTTTTGAGCAATTTTCGACCAAAAATAGACGTCATCATGGTATAAAACCAGTTTTATTTTGTGAGAACATGACTATAAATTTTATTTAGACAATAAGGAATAATATAAAATTAGTCCCTATGGATCATGGGGTGTAAGTGGGGGTTCATAGAAAATAATTGTGAAAAATAACCATTTGACCAATAGAAAATAATTGTGATAAATAGCCTATTGGCTAATTTTCGACCAAAAATGGCCGCCATGATGGTGTAAAACCAGTTTTCTTTTTGAGAACATCGCTATAAATTTTATTTAGACCCTAAAGAATAAGAAAATATGGTCCCGATGGATCACGTGGGGTTACTCTGGGTCCCTTACAATTTATGATGGGTGGTAGAACTTATTAGGTACCGTACTCAGTTTCTTTACTGTTCGGTTATCAATAGAGTGCACAAGAAGAAAAAGAGGATTTAATCTGGACATGCTTTATTAAAGTTAATCCTCCCGAAAGTAATAAAATAGTAAAAGCCAAATACAGACTGTGTAAAAAGAAATGGCAGGTCTTGTTGCCCGAATGAAAAAACATTTCAAGAAGTGGAATTCAAATCCCGGCCAGGGCACTGGAGAATTTCCCTTCTGTGTTCCCACGCCTGGCGCTCTGAGGTATACTTAGCCTCCTATCAAATTGAGTACCACAGTGTCCTTTGTATTTCTGGACACTTTGGGAAATAAAGGCAACCAAGCGTGGACTGACCACCCCACCTCACTTCGTGCCCTTGGTCGAGAATATGTAGAGCGCTACTTCCACATCCCCCATGCGCCGTTCACGGCGCGTGTGCATTGCACAGGTTATACCTTTACCTTTTTTTTTATATTAAATAGCTTTGTCATTGAATTTTAATAAATAGCAAATTTCATCAAATTTGGTAAAATAGAACCTACAATTTGTAGTAAGGGCGTATGAATAGACCGAAAGCGCGATTGAAACTTTATAGAGGCTACTGCAGATGGAGTACCTATCATAACCCTACATTTTTTTTTTAATTTTAAGAGAATGTTTAAAACGTTTTAAACACGTTTTTTCCTGCAGTCTATAAAAATGTATTTAAAACAAAAAAACAAACAAAACACGTTTTAAACATGTTTGTCTTTTAAAAATAAAAGCATGTTTTTTTTTCAACCCTGACAGAAGTAACATCCGCTTCACTTTCGCCCTGGAATGGAACACTGCCAAGTTGTAGCGTTATCTCCCACTCCTCGCCAGGGACATTATGTAGGGGGTCTCTACCCCCGCAATTCAATTCTGTTTTGTAAAATAGAACAAATTTTACAAAGAAAAATATGAATTTCGGGAGTCCAAGTCTTTTTGTACACATTCCAGTCTCTATATCGGTACCTTGCAGTTAATATGGCCAGTTTGTTATTATTATTATTATTACTTCTCTATCTATAGGACGTAGATTCTCCTAGGAAACTTTTAGGGTAGGTTTCGATATGACCTCATTGTCGGTCTCCTTGTTAGGAAATATATGAAACACTGAGATGAGATTTCTGCACGTTGTCGTAAAGCCTGTTGTTTCTTCTTTCATTTAATATATGTTTCACTCAGCACTTCTGAATACTCTGGTAACTGATGATGTTTAAATGAAACTAGTGCAAAATGTCGGGATTGCCTCACTGAGTCACTACGTGGAGAATCCCGACACATTATTGGGCAATTTCGACACCAAATGAAAACACAAGTAAAGATTTGAGAATTATCACTATACGCTCAGTAACACTTTAGGACAAATTGATGTTGCATGCGGAAATGTCATATGGTAGATTATCTTAAAATTAAATGATTTTAAAGAGAGTAAAATGTAAAAGTTTTATCGGAACGCTAGGTCTCATCGTTACCTCTAAGAACAAAAGTAAAAAATGGTTGAAGAACTCGATCAGAATCAACTTAAATTACGCTGTATTGTTGATAGTTTATGCAGAGTTTACTAATAAACACCTGAAGGAGCATATGAACTCTCAGGGATTTTATTACTGGGTTAATTTCAGAACTTTCAAATCTATCTGTTAGTCCAAATCCCAAAAAGCTCTGCTAAGCTCGATTCCGTTTTGATGTGAGAAAAAGTTTGACTTCCTCCCAAATTCTTGTTGTTCTTACTCTTCTTATGTCCCGCATTGTGTATCAGGGAACGTGAGACGTTTTTGCAGCTCTAGCAAGACTCATCATATTTCTTACCGCATCAAAAGCTGAAGCCTGAGGCCTTTCATTCTTCCTAAAGTCTTTCGAAGTCTGTTAGGAGCAGTTACGAACAATGTTTGCTATGGAAAATGAAGAGAGACATCCTTATAATTTACACGAATAGTGTCACATAGATTTTTGCGAAGAAAATATAGAAATACATTATTGGTGAAAGTGTCGGAATTACCCCACGATGTAATGCCGGGATTGCCCCAAAACGCCTAATATTAGAAATATATTAATTCTTGGAGACTGTACTGTTGACTAAAGGAAATGAAACTACCTGTGTACACAGAAAGCTTTACCTGTGGATAGTGTGCAATGACTTCTAACTCCATGATCAACACTTGTTCTTAAAAATTTAAGAATCTTAAAAATTTAAGAATCTTAAAAATTTAAGAACTGAATCTTCTATTTTAAAACAGGGTCATCTAAGTCACGTTTTCTGGACAGCTTAACTTACAAATATGATTCTGGTATTTCACGAATACAACACAGACATTCGTAAATCACCGCAAAGCTTCATTAGCCTACACTACGAATCTCTTTCTCGACTATTGTTTATTTCACGAGATGGCTGTTAAAGCTTTAGAGCTTCACGCTGTTAAAGTCATCTGCTATTGAGAATTGTGGGAGCCGCCATATTGGCTTGAAACAAACGGTTGTCTAGGAAACCTGCCATTTGATCTGTATAGGATTTTGAGAGAGATTTCAAAAGTAGGCTTGTGCTCCGTAATTAGAAACATTTTAACTCATATTTGTTATTATTTACTTTCTTCAAAGTTCAGTTTGATAATAAAAGTACAAAAGATTTACAGATCTAATGAAATATTAGAAGAAATATCGTATTTTATCTGACAACCCACCTATTGAATTATAGCAATGGAGTGATCATATTAGGCGTTTGTAAATTTTTGCAAAGATGAAAGTAATATTGTCAGCGTCACTGTATATGGAATAAAGAAGTAAAGGAAAAATCACCATGTCCAGATTTTCAAGGAAATAACTGAATGAAACATACAAGGACGTATTATTAATGGGTGAGTCCGAAGGATATGACCCCCTCCAATTTTAAAGTTTATGCAGAATTAGTATAATTTTAGGCATAATTATATACATTTAATATACATTTCATACCCGGACACACCTTGGAATCTCGCCGGAACCCCGTGGATCCTTCTAAAACCAACTTCTGGATACGTGTCTGCCCAAACACCTACATTAACTTGGTACACGCGAACATTTACAAGTAAGATCCACTTTTGTGAAGATAGCAGGAGATGAAAGTAATTACCGAGTCACCTATATTTTTAGTACTGAGTGCAAGGCTGCTTTTTATTATTTCATGTATAAACGACATGCTTTCTTTTATTTTTTACTTTTAAACTCAATAAATTAACCGATCACTTTTGTTACTCCCATGCAATGTTCTAGAACGCTGTTTTGAAACAAACCATAAACCCATAATATAGGTTAGGCATGGTCAACAACAAGCCCGTGGGCCGCATGCGGCCCATAGTGTAATTTGTGAGGCGCACGATAAGATAAAAACTACAATAAATCAAGTATTTGAATTTAAATATATTTATGGCCTTCAAGGCTCAGGGGAGAAAGGATACTGGAAGGAGTTGGCCAGGGCCTAAGTTGAAGGTACTATCCCTGCATTTGCCTGGTGTGGCTGAGGACAAACTCTGGAAAATCCTCAGTCAGGATAGTTGGTCGCTGGAATCACAAACAAGTATTTTACGAATATATTTTTATCCCTGTAGTAAAATGGTTTTACACAGAAAGCAATTAAATACATATATTGCCTTGAAAAAGAGTAATTTTAAGTTCTGTATAAAAGTGTGCAGTCCGTCATCATCATATTTTTGAAGAAGTTGGCCACGCCTGATATAGGTCTTCCTAATTTGAGAATAGAAAAATAACTTCAAATCAAACATAGCTTCCTTTCGGTAAGTATCGACACTGAGTTTCAGAGAAGTTTCAAGCATTATTAGCCATTGCAAATGCTAATATTGTGCCTCGTGTATTCAAATATGCAGCTCTAATGTAACTAACACTGTTGCATAAGTCACATAATTCAATTTAATTTATTTCAATACATGGAATCTGTCCTCGTAGTTGTTTTCTGGATTCCATATACAGTAGCTATGCACCCTTGTAGGTAAACACATACATTTATTTTAACACTATAGCTTTTGGCTAATATTTGCAGTTTCGTTAGAATTTTGAGTATTGTTCATTACAGTCTTTATCTCCATTATTTAATCCTACCACTTCCGTGAATATCGATTGAGAATCTGTTGTAAATATATCAGTACAAAAACCCATTCGGGGTAAAAGGAAGAGTGACGCAAGAATTATACTCACAAAAGAAGTGATATCCATTTTGCGAGTGACTTTCTTTGTGACACTATGGCGGAAGTGTTTCCTTTGTAATAAAATTAAGAAATTTACTTATTAGTATCCTCCCTTCCGCCATAGTGACACAAACAAAGTCATTCGCAAGATGGATATAACTTCTTTTGTGAGTATAATTCTTGCGTCATTCTTTCCTTTACCCCGAAGAGTTTTTTGTACTGATATCACTTATTTTGTAAGACTGCCTATTAAAAAAGTGTCTTTTGGACCATGGTAGGCTCCGTATCTCAAAAACCGTAACTCCTATTAAAAATAAGCAACTTTTTACCCCTACATGGCCCTCCATTAATCCCCAAATCCCCCTGCTACCAACCATTTGGGGCTAAAGCAAAAGGACAGACTGAATGACACACACTTTTGGATAATTTGTGAACATCTGTGATTGGGATAAAAAAAAGTCATAACTTTTGAACCCCTTCACCGATTTTTACGTGTTATACACCGTTTGAAAAGTATTGAAGCGTAGATTACGATTACGATGCCGCCTATATGGTCTGGGGTCAGTGCATCACAAATGTGAAATTTTGATTTTTTTCGAACCGCCCTAGGGGGTCCCAGGTGCTACTGACCCATTTTTTTCTGTGTCTTAGTATGGCAAAGAGTCCGATGGAAGTTCAAGCATCAACATCGATCGGGATTATAGTTTCTTAGATCCGAAATTAGCTGTATATATGTGAGTGCCGCTAACAGACTCGTCTGTGAGCGTAACTCGAAGAGCGTTCTTCATGATAAACAATTACTGAAGATGCATTAGTGAAACATTGATTAGACATATATCTAGAATTTATAGGAACTATAAATGCTACTATGCCGTCCAGTTGATCCTAAAGCAGTGATTCTCAAACTTTTTTGGCCACGGAGCCTTTTTAACCCAAATACTATTCTGCAGAGTCCCAACATATTTCGCTAGGCACTGTTTTATGCATTAATACAATTGAAAGATTTTGTTCACATACGAGTCAATGAGCCAACCTCATGGTTCAGTTGGTAACGTAGCGGAGTTCGGCTCAGCAATGGGGAGGCAAGCAAGTTTGGCCCTGCTGCCAGCCAGAATGTAGGGATGGTATCTTAATTAACTCCCTGGGCGATACTACTTATTCCCTAGCTTTATTAGAGTGGTCACGGAAGCATATTAACCTTCAAATGTCACGGACTTAAGGTAAATTTGAAATTCAGCCCAGAAAAGAAAATTAAAAAGAAAAATTACATATCCAGGGAGAAGTTAACTACTTCCAGAAATTGGTTTCAATCAATAATAAAAGCAACACTTTCAGTTTTTCTAATATTCTAGTATTCTTCACAAGCAAAAACAATTACAATCAAAGAACAAAGAAAATATATAAATGCACGACAACTTTGCCTAATATAAAAATATTGATTTACCCACCTCAATACATACCAAGCTCTTTCACATCTGGCTTTATGGAAGAGACTTACAGTCTCATGTCAGGCTCAGCATCTATCTGTTGCAGTACTCAGTTTTGTGGAAACAAGTTAAAAAAAAAAAGCAATTTTCCACTGAGAGGTACTAACAAAGGGAAATAGAACTCTAGTAGCATTCTGTGCTAAATTTGGGTATTGTGTCATGGTAATGTGTTCTCCCATCGGTAATGTACTAAAAACGGACCTTCCTGAAAAGTCAGATGTCAGTTCGATGAGGTTTTCGTAGTCTCTTGTTTTCAGAATGCGAGGATTTAACATCAAACGGACTGTTTGCTTTGGAAAGTACTGCGTGAGCACTTCACTGATTTCTTTCAGCTGCTGCATAATTTCTTTGAAAATGTTGTGAAATTCACAGGTCATGCATTCTCTTCCAGAAAATCATTCAGTGTTGGAGGTATCAAGTTCACCGCCTGGACACATGAAATCCAGAACTACAGCTTTCTTTCAACGCAAGAAATTATTTCAGAGGCTGTGAAAACAGTGTGTTCTTTTCTTGAAGAGCTAGATTAACTTCATTGTTTTTTGAGAATACGTCCGCTAAATATGCAAGCTTAATCAACCATAGTTCGTCATTCAGGTTTTCTTTGAAACAGGAACGATTATCAATTAGAAAAATGCGCAATTCATCTCTTAGTTCAAACAGGCGCCCAATGTTTTTTTCCGCGTGATAACCATCGCACTTCTCAATGGGGAAATAACGATGTGCGAACACTTCCCATGTCTTTGCATAAAATCTTGAATAGCCGTGCATTCAGCGGTCTAGATTTCATAAAACTGACTATTTTCACAGCATCGTCAAGAACAAGGTTACGTATTGCATTCTAGTGAAAAATGTAATGGCTGCTGCTTGAGTTTTATTTACAAACAATTTGACTCGTGAGACAGCACTTACACATTTGCAGCCGTACCGTCTGTGTAAACGTCTATATATCTATCCCATGAAGTTTTGCTCATGAGACGAGATTGAAACTGTCTCGTCTCGAAGAGATGTACTACAAAGGACTTTATCTCGTCTTGTTTTCCATAGATATTTCTCTGAATCGTCTCGTCTCATGAGCAACACTAATCCCACGATAAGCTATCATCTTCAAAAATTAAAAAAAATAGGAGTTTATGTTTTTCTCCTCCTGTCGTTTTAGGTGGCAATAGTTAACACAAAAGGTTCGATTCGTTTAGCGAATTTTGATAAACATATCACACAAATACAAGAAGTGCCACCAGTCCTGTCATTCCGGTAGATTTGTCCATTTCAGGAGAAAGATCACTGGACTTGAGACGACAGATTAGCTCATTCTTCATATCAGCCGCTAGACCTTTAATTTGTCTAGACATTGTGTCGTTCGAGAGAGGTGAGAGATTTGTTTGGCTGAATTCTCATATAATACAAAATTAACCAAGTCAAGAGCACAGGATTTAATTAGTGACTGCTACTGTGTGGGTTCCCCGGTTTGAGGTATTCGGTAGCTGATAACATAATATGCCTCCGTTGCCTTCTCGTTTGCAATATGAGATACCAAAAGATTTTTTTAGTCTTTATTGATTCATCACATTTGCGCGCAAAAATAACTGAGATCCTTATTTTTTACTCGGAATGTTTGGATTCGAAATGACAACGCAAGTCAGCAGGGAACATGGAGTTTTCAGGCAAAATCACATCCTCGGGGTGGTTGTTAGCGTCTACAAACCGAAAAGAAAGGCAACTTTGATCATAGTTACGTTTCTTATTTAAGCAATAGCGTGTTCTGCTGGGGGCAGCATACTATTTTTCCTTTTCAACATATGTATTAATTTCTTCCATTATGGATTCTTTTGTTTCACCTGCGATTATCACCAGAATCTGCGATGTCACCAGTATTAGAGCTATATGAAAATGTAAGTGAAGATGAATATGGAGTTTCCAACGAGGAAATTGAGGATATAATTAGAAGTATGAGGAGAGGAAAAGCTCCTGGCCCTGATGGTATCTGGCCTGAAGTGTTTAAAGAGGGTAAAGAAATATAGGTTACGTACTTTGCAAGATTATTTACGCTCTGTCTGATGAAACCTTCATTCTAGATTAAGGTAATTATTTCAGGATGTAAATAAAAAACTTATACTGAGGAAAACAGGATGCTCTACCGGCTATATGGACC
Source organism: Lepisma saccharinum (assembly GCA_022664845.1). Lineage (NCBI taxonomy): Eukaryota > Metazoa > Arthropoda > Insecta > Zygentoma > Lepismatidae > Lepisma > Lepisma saccharinum. The sequence continues at coordinate 61,241 of JAGDQP010004145.1, forward strand.
TCAGAAACAACGGTTGAATTTGGTAAAATAGGAATCAAAAAAGAAAAAAAAAACTTGCTCCATCCGTGACTATTTATTACAAATATTCCTGGGTAAACAACAATAAATATATTTCTTCAGGCAAGGGCGCCGATTTCTCTGTAACTTGGGGGGGGGGGGGCATTCAGATTTTTTTTTCAGGTGAGGGTCTAAGAAGGCACATATTATACAAATCCAATTCCGATTTTGCCAAATATTGTATATTCATAAAAAAAAAACACATATAATAGTGTACATAGAGTTATTATGAAGGCTTCCCCAGGCCCAGCTATTTCAGAATTTAACAATGCTTGTATAACGTTAAAAAAAATCACTAAAGCATATTATGTTCAAACTAATAAGAACAAAGCTTCTGCTGTTACTAGAAAATAAACTTAGGAAATAACATAAACTAATGTTAGTCTATGCAGAGGAGTTATCCAGCTTTCCCAAATGTGGTTCTCTTTCTGTCCGGCTCACCCTTCCGCCGCGCTACTACTTTATTTGACAAATGTGTTTTTTTTTTTAATTCTCGGTTCTCGATCTCGACAGGCGTGGTTCAAGAAGCTTCTGTCTCACCTAAAGTGAGAAAAAATATTTGGACAAGTAAAACAAAGAGGAAGAGCAGACTTATCATACGCAAAACGTGGCCCATTTCGAAATCTTTTGCCCTTTTATATTTTGGATACCTTAGATAGAATGGTATAGAAATAACTAGTACTCGATACACCTGCAAGGTAACAGGGAACGAAAGAGTGATAAGTACGTAAATTCATGGCAAAAAATGTATTTGGAAAACCCCATACTACTCTCGAAATAAATATTCTAGGAATTGTTTTGTGTACAAGAGCACTGTGCTTAGTGTATTGAATCAATCCACACCGTGTCAGGCATAAAGAAGCAGCATGGGGAACAAATTGAGTTGAACAATATTGGAACTGCTCACTTTAATTTCAAATTACGTGCGGAAGGTAAAAGGTACTGAGACATAGCCAAGCTTGTTGGAAAACAATGCTCTACCGTTTGATACATCATAAAGAAACATAAAACAGAATAATTATTGGGGATTCGTTCTGGTCAACTAAGGAAACTAACTGCCCGGAATGAAACCTACATTCTTCATTCTGCGAACAAAACTCAAAGAATTAGTGTTAAAAGATTTGGCTACTTCATTTGCCTAGAATATGCAAGTTAATATTCAGAAGATGTGTAATCAGAAACAAAACATACATATCAGAAGAACGCAGAAAGAAGAAGTTTTAATTTTCCAAGAAATATTAATATGAGTGCCTGGAATTTTGGAAAAGTTTATTGTTTTTCTAGGATGAGACTAAGATAAACTTGTATTGTAGTGATGCATATCAGGACGTGTGGCGATAGAAGAATGAAGCTTTCAGAAAGCAGAACATTGTTTTAACTGATAAAAATGTTGGAGGGTCTGTTAAGATTTGGGGTTGTGTAATTATTAATAGAGTGGCCAGTATTCATACCCTGGATACACATCTTCTAAATCCCAATTGTTTCAACGAATTTTGGGTTGTTCAATGAATTACTAACATTAACTTACATATTCTATTCGAGTGGTAGCCTAATCTTTAGCACTAATTCTTTGAGTATTGTTCACAGAATGAAGAATGTAGGTTTCATTCCGGGCAGTTAGTTTTCTTGGTTGGCCAGAACTGACTCTATTCCGCAGTAATTGCTCTGTTTATGTTGCTTTTTGATGTATCCAACGGTAAAGTATGACTTTCCAACAAGCTTGGCTTGCCTGACACCGTGTGGATTGCTTCAATACACTAAGTAGACTGCTCTTGTACACAAAAGGATACCTAGAACATTTATTTCGAGAGTAGTATTGGGTTGTCCAAATACTGTTTTTTGCGATGAATGTACGTAGTCGTCACTCTTCCGTTGCCTGTTACCTTCCAGGTGTATCGAGTGGTAGTTATTTCTCAAGTATTTAAGGTATCCAAATTATCATAAAAAGGCAAGAGATTTCGAAATGGTCCATGTTTTACGTCTGATAGTCTAATTTCCTCTTTTTCGAACTTGTCCAAATACTTTTTTTCTTCGCTGTATATAGTTTCCCTGTCTAGAAGTTGTATTAGAAACTCAAAATTACGGCATTAACGGCAAACGATAATTGCATCCAAACAGTAGTTTGAAGGATATATTTCCTAGTTCAAGTCTACTCCTCTTTTATGTGAGTTCTTCTTGTCGCTTACTTTTCTTGTACCTTTTTTATTTTCTTAAATTATGTTTGTACATGAGAAAATCATGATGAATGATCCTTAACCCTCGGAACGCCAATATAATTTCATCTCACGGAACATCAAGATTAGTCATTTTCGAAGCATGTATATTTCCCGTATGAAATAAAGTACTTGTTCAAAATCATGGTATTTTAAAGTATGGGTGTATTCATTGTATAGTATTTATTGCATTGTATCGTATTTATTTATTGTATTTTATTTTTTCAAGTAGATACTACAAAATAATGAAACACAGAAAAAAATACGTCATACTAACCTTGCAACCACTTTCATGGCTGTACAAAAATAAAGGTACCATGAGTATCTTACTTATTTACACATATAAAGTACGACATATAAAACTATCAGAATCAAACTACCTCCCTCTTTCACTCTCACATGTAAAGCACACCGTATCTGTTGTATTCTGATTCTTGCAAATGAAGCGATTACATTGCTGACAGTGTGCGGAGTACACAGAATTTCAGTCTTCCATTTAATGACTAATGGACAAAAATAATATTTTAATTGTATGGGTCATTTTTGACCCGATCTTGGCGTTCCGAGGGATAAACGACAGAAAATAAGTTTTCATTTTTTCTTTCATTTCTTTTTTTACTAAATGGTTTTGATTGATGTTATGCACGAAACTCCAGAAACAACACAAACAATGCACGAATTAACTCCTTTTGCCAGTCGAGGGGGTATTATACGTGATGTAATTTATATAAGTACTGTAGCACACAAGTTTTAGGGAGGAATTTATCAATAAAATAGATTTTCCAAAGGGAGATAAGCTTGGTAGAAGGGGAAAACGAAACCATGTACTGTAGAAATTGGAGAACCGACTTCACCTTATCATTTGGGCTCCCCATTAGGGTGGCCAGGGCCCCCAAAGCCCTCCTGGGATCGGCGCCCTTGTCTTCAGGTAACAACAATAAATGTACCCCTGTGGTCAGCAACAATATATATGTTCTTTTAATCAACAGCAATATTTAAAAATCAATGTCAGCAACTTCTCTGCAACCATAATCAGTTCCAATTTCAGTCAGAATTTTCAAAAATTGATTCCTTAATATATAAATAATCAAAAACATAAATCTACAATAATTATCCTATTAAGCTATTCAATAAAATGCATTAATCATCAAACAAATACATCTAATATCTCAATTCCAAAATTCAGAACAAAATAATAATAACAGACCGATAGGTCCTAAGCCTGCCCCAACGCCATCTGTCCGCGGTTAGTGGAACTTTTTTTCCACTGAGTGACGGCTGTGTGTTCTGCTTTGCGCGCACCTGACCGCCAACAAGCATATCAAGGGCTTTATAGACCGACTGCGGCCGTCACGTCTCTATTCACGTGACTCCCCAGTTTGCCTCACGACGCTGGGTGGACGCCGAAAAGTGGGACTCCAGCCGGGAATTGAACCCGGGACAACGCGGACATGAGTCCAACGCTCTAACCACTAGACTGTGGAGCCCCCCCAAAAAGAAAAAATTAGAAAGAAAATTAAATTCCCAAGAAACGAAAACTGTCTTCTAATTAATTTTATTTCAGTTCAAATCCCAATTACGTACAAAGTTATACTCACAATGTTTAAATTAATTCCGATCAAAATTAACCGGGGGGGGGGGGGGGACGAACAACTCACCCAAGTACCAAAATTCAGTAAACAAAATTCAGAATTCGAAGAAATTATTTCACAATCTTCTCCAGTTTCTTATTTAATTCAACCAACAAACAATGTTTAATTTTGCAAGATCGCTCTAGGATTATATCCGCATCCGGTTAAAACTCAACTTTTAATAATAATTACAAAAATCCTTAATTAATTTAAATAGCTATTCTTCAGAAGTTTTACAGATTAGTTAATTTAAAATTAATTTTAAAATCATTCACAATCAACGAAGAATCTCCGATCTATCAAACTTCTCTTCTGAATACTCCAAAATTTGCAAGTTGGGCAACTTAGCCAAAAATAATTTCAAAAAACAACCAAGTCTTACCAATTCAATACAACTACCCGATCTCTATGCTTCTGGTAAACTCCCCGAAACTGTCCGCGCAATAATTACAGACTATGACTACCTTACTTAATTAATCACAAAATTCGAAAAAAAAAAAAAGTTCTTAGTAATTCAGAACACCCGCGCCTTCGCTTGCTTCACATTCCTTCGGTAATATACAACAGTAAGAAGAAAACACTTGCCCTCTAAAATCCCGACTCAAGAAAAATTAATAAAATACGATAGCCGCACTAAAAAAATGAATATTTCAATCCCTCCTTTGCTTCCTCCATATACTGTCAGCCACTGAAAATTAACCGAAACTGTTCACACCTGTCAGCGCTAATTTCTAACTTCCTACAAATACCTAATCTGCTCGCAAAGAAAAGTTTCAAAAAGAAAAGAATTCCGATCCGCCTTCGCCCAGCAGAAAAAAATCCACTACAGTGAAGCGGAGACAAATAGGTGATTTCAATACGAAAAGCACTTTCTCAAATTTCTGTCACTAGAAACTAAACCCACCTCAAGTCACACAAAATTTCCTGAAAAAAACACAAAACAAAAAAAAAACAGTAACACGCACACAGATCCACACACCCCAAAACAACAACAACAAAAAAATAGCAGCAGATACCGCAACATTCACGCATCCCAGAAAATTATACTCGGCTTTTAATTAGCTCGGAGACCTACCCAGGCTACAAAAGTATCCATTAGGCGCAAAAACATGCTTCTGACCTAACCTGACTTTTCCAAGTTTAAATGATGGAAAACTTAACTCACAACAAAACTCTGAACGCCAGCGATTTTCAAACAGGTTTAAAGTTTTCCTCAATGCAGATTAATTACACCGCTACTAACACCAACTCCTTAACTTCGTTACTCGCTACTACCCAACCTAACTCGATCGACCCCTTCTTTGACATCCAGTATTCTCCTCGAAAGCAATTGTCCCAAAGGCTTACCTAATCAAAAACACAACCAAACAGTTCTAACTTTAAGCTACCTTTAAATTAATGATTTAGTAATTCAAGTACAAGGTCTACAAAAATTTGAACACAATCTCAAGCTTAAAGAACAATTTAATTTTAAAGATTAGTTTTATGTCACAATTCCACGCTGCTTCTTCCTTTAAATCTGTCCCCAGTTTTCCTGGCCTTGCTTAATTATGTTATGTAAACAACAGTTTTGAATGGACCGGATCGAAGCTGCAAATGAGAAGCATTTAATTAGTAGTCTCCACTTACCTCAATTGATTAATTAATAATTCTGTTCGAATTAGTCACATAGAGAGTTACAAAATTTAACCTTAAGTTATTTCGTGCATCAACATTATTTAACAATTTTAGGACTTTCTCGCCGCTGTAAATTAACAAGGAGGCACGTCATCAGTTTAGCACAGGGATTGGGCTAATGAAAGCTAGGATGTATATAAATAAACCAGAGCTGGGTGCACAACGAGCGAAGCGAATTGTGCAAGGGGGCACGGTGCGTCCGAAGAGAGCTGGACGGCATGAGCCGCGAAGGGGAGGGTGGAGTCGCAGGCCCCGGTTAGCGATGGGTGTACGCGAAAGTGCTGTTAACAAATTTTCCAAAACCACACGTTTGTAATTTGCAAGCTCGAGAGAGTCGTGCAAAGTTTAGGAGCCATCCAAAGGAATCATGTCCATCGTTACCATCTTGCACATGCTTATTTCCGGAATGCAAACTAATTTTGTATCATTTATTATCCATGTAAACCAAAATGAAAAACACTTGAATTTCATTTACGGCCTTCAGGCATCTAAGGCTCAGGCCGGGATAGAGGAATGGAAAGGATGCAGGAAGTTGTTGGCTAGGGCCTGTGTTGAAGGTGCCATCCCATCATTTGCCTGGTATGACTGTGGAAAACCCCTGGAAATACCTCGATCAGGATTTTCGGCCGCTGGGACCGAACCCATGACCTCCCGAATGCTACGCCAACGCCCCACCACTAAGCTACGGCAGCTTGGTCAAAATGAAAAACTTATCCAAAAGGGAGTCCTCGTTTCTCCAAGCAATAATTTAACAAACTTATACACTGTTCAACCGCCATTTCAAAATGAAAAGAATTGAAGCTTCCGCCATCCTTTTCAGGCCATTACCGCATGAGTATGAATTTTAATTTCCAGTTCTTCATTAAAGCAATTGGCGCTAGTGTAGCGCAGCCGTACCAGATCTCAATTGAAATTCTTAATAAACATATTCTGACAGAAATAGGGTGGGTGGCTATTAAAGAAAAAAAAACTATATAATTTTGAGTGAGAATATGTTGAATCACTACATTTAGAAGAAGGAAATTTCCAATGTTTTGGAAAGAGAGCAGATACTTCCTTCTTATCCTAATTATTCTTCTTAAAAATGAAAATCGTGATAGGACGGGTGCACGCTGATATAGGCAAATGTTTAATTAACGTTCTTGGGAAAATGTTAGGAAAGGTAATAGAAAATTGCAAGAGAAATGAGGCTTGGATGGAAGACAGATACAGTATGGCTTCAGGAGAGGGAAATCTACTGATGATGCCATCAACAGGTTGGTTTATAGACCGAAGGAACTAGAAACACAATATATCTATGTTGTAGCCATGCTTGTCGACTTCTCGGGGTTTTCGACAATGTGTGGTGGCATTGCTGGCCAACTTTAACGAAATTGGAACTCCTGGATATCTTTCGTGAATTCTTGATAATAATCTCAAGATGAGAAAGGTTAACTTTGAATTACCAGGAAATGTGAGGACCAAAATAACAATTAAAGGCGCCCGCAGGGTTCAGTCTATTTGCCGGTTATGTAGGATGTATTGTTTCAGTCCTGTTTGGGGAGGCTGGAAGACATGGTCCAGACAAGTGAGATACTTGCATATGTAGACGACCTAGCAGTAATTATTTGTGGTAATTCTCGAAGAGAATTGGAGGATAAAATGAACACAGTGTTAAAGGCATTAGACGGTTGGTGTAAAGAAAACAAACAAGCTGGAAGTGGCGAAAACCAAAACAAAATATGTTCTTGTATAGAACAATGCAGAGGAGCTCAAGACGGATAGTAGTAAGATCGGAAGGGTATCGAGTTTTTGTTATCTGAGTATAGTTTTAGAATAGGGTTTGAAGTGTAATTTACAAGTTAACAGCGTTGCAAATAGATGCCTGGCGTTGGTGAATAAACTGATAACATTGGCATTGAGAAAATATAAATTAAAATCAAACATTGTTAAACTGTACCATAATGGCATATTGGTGGGGTTGGCCTCTTATGGTCCTAGTGTATGGTGTGCAAAATTGTTACAGAACAAAAACTTGGCGACAAAAATCAATGGTGTTCAAAGGAAATTTATAATACGTTTTACACGGGCCTTTGGACTCACTGCTAGTTGCAACGGGAGATATGCTATTACACTGCCAGGTGGTGAGAGGAGGTGTTGCTTATATCAAACAAGGAAAATTATGGCATAGTAAGAGAAATAACTGAAAACGATCTCCATAATTTGGATAATGCAAATGAATGGTTAATGAATAAATGGCAACAAGATTGGACAACCAGTCAGGAAGGAAGAAAATTATTTGGATTCATACCAGTACAGAGGTGAGGAACAGATTGGAGTTAAGTCATCTGCAACTAAACTGTGAAACCGGCCATGGTCCGTATGGTGAGAAACTTTGTGATCTGGGCTTAAGGGAAAGTCCATTATGTGATTGTGGAGTTTCCGCATCTCCGGATCATGTAGTATTTGATTGTCCAGGACACGAACAACTGGATTTTTGGCGTAGGGAACTCTTAGGAAAATTAGTTCAGGAAATGATCAATGACCCCGTTCTGCGTGGTTTCTTGAATGGATTATGCGATAAGGTGTCTTTAATACATTTAGAAAGGTTACTTTCAACACGATATTAAATTGGTATTTAGAGTATATTATTCGTGAGTTTATAGTTTGTTTAAATGTATATGATATGTTTTAATCGCGCTCAAAATTTTAAATTGTTTAATTTTATATTATTTTATTACATTGTATCATTCAATCCGTAGCCTCTTATACCATCATATTCCTGAACTTGAAGATTTATGATAAATTGAAGTAATATACGATGATTTTGTTTTTAAAAAATAAGTAGAAAATAATGTATAATATCGTTAAATTTGTTAGTGATTAGTGAAACTTTGGATGGATTTTGACGAACATGTTAAACGGTAGGAGAAGTATTTAAGCCTCTCTCTTACAAATTACTGAGGTAATCTAGTAGGAAGTAAATATCGGGGTACAAGGAAAGAGGTGAAGGGTTGATATAGATTTGAGGTGAGACAGCATAGTTTCGTAACTCTATTTTATCCACTTTATATTACTATATCGTTTCATTTTATTGTTTTAATTTAATTAGTGAATTATAATTATTGAAGTACAGTTGTATATATGCCAAACAAGTAGGCAGATTAAAATGATATTAAAAAAAATGCATAAAAAAATATATATAAATATATATATATATATATATATATATATATATATATAATAATAATAATAAATCACAGCCATATTCAATCCACTAGTGGATGAGGCCTCTCCCCGAAGGGAGGAGTTGGTCTACTGCTCCCACGCTGACCAGACGGGTTGGGAGAGGAGAGCCGAAGCTCTCACTGTGATCGCCGCTGTCTTTTATTCACAGCAGCTCCCCAATTGTCCTCACGATGCTGGGTCAACACCGAAATATTTGAGCCCCCATCGGGAATCGAACCCGGGACCGCTCGCATTGAAGTCGAGCACGCTACCGACTAGGCTACACAGGAGCTCATATATATATATGACTTAGGTTAGATACATCGTATACTTGACTTAGGTTAGATACAAGGTACTAGACCTTATCAAATGTTTCCCACAATTTTAATGCATGTAATTTCTCTGACTCTGGGAATTTCTCAACAGAGAAAGGGAAAAAGGGACTGCTTTTCTTGGCAAAATTTTGTGAAGGTGTTTCAGATACCTGCTTCATAGATAGCAAAAGACTTATATTGCATATAAGTATAGCAGGTGGAAGCTTCTGGCCTTCGGGCCGTGTGTTTTATACAATATAGTATCATATATGTAAGCCTTACGATTAGGGTTTCGTCTAGATAAATGTGTGATGAATATTAACGTTTGTCCTTTTAAAAAATAGGCGGTGAGATGTTTAAGTCATAAACTGTTGATTTTAATATGGCTAGAGCTGAAAAATGAGCCCCACGCTAGCTGGTTATGTGAGGTCCCGCTTTCTAAAGATCATTTATCGCAAACAGCGGGGGGGGGGGGGGGAATCTGACAAAAATATCTTAAAACAAACCTAAACTGTGGTGTATGTAAGCGAAAATTTGTGCTTTCTGTGGATAAATCCACTGACAACCTAAGTGATTCTGAGTTTGATTCTGGAGAATCTGGTTTAAAACCTTCTTTCGCGGTTGAGAAACCAGATAAAAATGACACAGTGTGTTAATTTCATGAGGGATTTTTTCTGAAGATATAATATAGAAACTATGGGTGCAATGTTTGATGTATGACATGTAGGCAAATTATGAATGTTCTGGTAGTGAAAAAGACGTATACGTATGCTATGTTCGTCAATAGATCCTGTTAAAATCTAAAAAAAATCAATTACTGAATATCGCAAATTTGTTTGTACAAATAAATTAACAGGTTACTTTAACTATTTTCTTACTTTATCCATTTGTAAACATGAGGATTCGTATTGCAAGCATATCTTAAGTTGAAATTTCGATACACTTGTCCAAATCTGTTATTTATATATATTTATATATTAACACGCTAGCGGCCATAATTTTGAAGATATTTGAACCAAATTTGTATATGTTGTTTCTAGGCTTAATAGCTCGATTAAGTTCGTTAATGAGCAAAATCGGTCGCCATCTTGGATCCAAAATGGCCGCCGAACCCATTGTTGTATAAAATACACAGCCTAAACCGCTGGGGCTATTGAAATCAAATTTGGCATAAAGGTACAACATCACTTTTTGATTATGAAAATGTTAGCTTATGAGTTCAAAGACGCCATCTTGGATCCAAAATGGCGGAAGTAAGAAATCTATTTTCCATATCGTTTGAGCTAGAGGTTCGAAATTTGGCATAAAGGTGTATTGTCACTAGTAGTTCAAGAAAATATTACGAAATGTTGAAAAAGTCACCATCTTGGATTCAAAATGGCCGCTGAACCCATTGTTGTATAGAATACACAGCCTAAACGGCTGCAGCTAGAAATATCAAATTCGGTATAACACTATACATTATCATTTGTATGTTACTAAAATATTACATGATGTATCCAAAGACGCCATCTTGGATCCAAAATGGCGGACCTAAAAACATTTTCCACACCATTTGAGCTAGAGATACGAAATTTGGCATAAAGGTGCATTATGACGAGTAGTTTAGGGAAATATTACAACGTTTGGAAAAAGTCGCCATCTTGGATCCAAAATCCCATTTTGCACATCCTTTGAGCTGGATAAATGAAATTTTACTTGAAGTTGTACCATCACAAGTAGGTCACGACAATATAAGAAAACTTTCAAAAAGTCGTCAACTTGGATCCAAAATGGCCACCCCAAAAACCCAATTTCCAAATCATTGAAGGTAGAGAAACGAAATATTCTTTGAAGGTGTATGACCAAGAGTAGGTTACAATAAATGGGGCAAACCTTCCTTTTGGGGGCACAGCCCCCCGTGGGAGGTACAGATGGATACCATAGTGGTGTCCCTATCAGCAAGCTTCGTCGGGCCGGGCTAGAGCCAACCTTATCCCAACCATTTCGCGGTTGGCCCAACTTTCGCCCGACGAATTTTGCTGATAGGGGTAGTGCTGCAGTGAGATTTTGGTTAAGATAAACGAGGCGCATCCTCTCAAAAGCACTGAAGTTGGAGGGCGAACCCCCTACGGGGGTCTGGGATCAACGCTATAAGCGAAACAAAGCGAGTACATATGTCTTGTGAGGTTTCGTTGAACAGCTCTTGATGAATAATCTACAAAACAATAAATAGTTTTTTGATAGCTCTCATATAAGGCGATATTTAAACTTTTGAAAATTAAAAAAAACTTCGAGATCTATCTCAGCCTGTAGGCCTACTGAAAGGGATTTTTTTCGTTTAAAGCAAATTTCTGCAAACTATTGCGAAATAAAAGTTATAAGAGTCAAGGTTAATTTTTAGTTGAATTTCAGATCTTAAGATGCCGTAGGGACCGAATTACACTAGGGGACTCATATTACCCCTTCAATTGTTTAATAAAGTGTTAACTTTTAGTAAATTAATTTTTATTATAATGAACATTGTATTTAAAAATACAGTGCAATATAGTAAAAATCATATCTGTGTATCCTTTGCCAAATTTTTACGTTGCAAATGTTATACTTGTGTCAGTTATACTAAAAAAAGGAAATGGAGACTCAACATAGCACCCTTTCTTCTATACTTGTAAGAAATTTGAGTAATGGTTTTACATGTGGAATTTCTGGAAATTGCAAATTCCAGCTATGGCAGCGTATTGCTGAGAGCAGACAAAAGAAACATGGAAAATTACTTTATAGATAGCTATTACTGGTATCCCGTCGATGCTGGCAGGTACCTCTCTTCATCTGTCACAATATCACACTTCCCTTCTTCTCTTATGGTAATATTTTTCTTTTCCATGCTATAGGAAGTTCTATCGACCTACTTTTTTTCTCTTCAACCAAACTCCCCACATAGCAAAATGACGTCCCAGGAATATCTGACGGATCTCCTGGCAGGATATCGGGACGTCCGTAGGACGTCCTGTTTAAGTCCCGTTTACATCCATGGGACGTATAGTTATAATTAATCCTTCGTATAACTATACGAAGGCATATCCTTCATATAGTTATCATTAATTAAATAATAATAATAGTAAGGTCGATTTAATTTATAGAAATTCCAGGTAGGTAATCCCGCACGGCTTTCCGGGGGACATCCAGGGGACATCCATACGGGATGAACTGCTTGTATTGCCCACAGAGTTATCCCACGGACGTCCTTAGGACATCGCTATGGGAGCAGGACCATTCTGACGGTAATGGGATCTAAATGGGACGTCCCAGGGACGTACTCTGCTATGTGGGTCTGAATAGTACCCTTCAATACAAAATGAGCTAAGCAGTTTACTTTTCTGTACTGTCTCTAGTTCTTCCTTATCTACTCTTGCAATGAATTCTTAATAGCCAATCTTCTGTGCCCGGATGCTTTTTCACCTGCTTACCCGTGTCCACAGAAAAGATTATATGTTCCCTCCTCTCGAACTTTAGACATTTTCAGATCACGATGCACAAAGTAGAACTGGAGGTATTGCTCTATTCTTACTATATTGCGGTTTGATTGATCATTTGTCTTGTAATAGGCATGCAGATCAACACTTTCAGTTTTCAAGTGTCTAGTGTTTAATATGGACAATAAATAATACATGTTTTACTTTGCAAAGCATTCAAATACTTTGTAAAGCGAAGTTCTTAAATGAAAGTGTGCACCTATATGATCAAATACAGCACTATCTAATGCGGGTTTTGTACAAAGTATAAATACACGGAAAGATTCTCTGGCAACTTTCAAGGTGCAATGACTGTGAAGGCAACAACAGACCAACAACGATGATTCATTGTCAGTGATGCAGGAAGGTACGAGTAGTAGCATCTCTTTATGACTCATCCGAGTCAACAACTGGCATTTCCTCAACACAGACTGACGATATTTTGGCTTTGCTCCAGTTGGCAGTGTTGCTTCCACGTGATAGCAGATTACCAATGTCCATTGCCTCTCTCTCCTCTGTTGAATTTGCCATGTCTAATGTCGAGCTCGTGTTGACAACTCGTGCTCTCCCAGTCGACACCACGTTAAGTTTTCTCTCCGACTACATGTCAGTCAGTCACCATAACAGAAACAAAAAACCCTTTTAAACTTGGAGACCTTACAGCAATATATTCCTCTTGTCACACACCATCAACCTGTTCAATGCTCTACTTGAATACAGTGTTTTCTTATATCTTATTATAGTTAAAGCAGCTTACATGTTACCATCTTGTAACTAAATTATATATATTAAAATTTGCAACACGAAACATATCGAAAGATTACTTACTTGTTTCTTACAGAAACTCTATTCTAAAGGATTAAGTTTGAAAATACCGATACAAAAAACTTTGCAAGTGTACTTTGCACCAAATCACACTTTTTCGATTTTTGTAAATTGTGGAAAGGCAAAACACAATGCTACACTCCTGGAAAGTGAACAAGATAGCCGTTCTAAACTCTGTGATAACTTATTAAGTGCTTTTAATAAATTACTTTTAGGCCAGAAATGTCATTATCAAGCCTATGGAGTCATAATTTCCGACCAGTCAAATATCTTAATGAACAGTCAGTTCTTAAAACGTTGACCCGTAATTACAAGGATATTACAAGATTCCATATCTGCCGTCTTATTCACTTTCCCTAAATAGTAATATTGTTTTTTGTCTTTTCATAATTTACAAAAACAAAACATGAAAAAGCAAAGGTGGGGGTGAGCGTAGTGTGAAGAATAAAAAATATAGAAGTCAGAGCTATTTTAAAATACAGTACTGTCTTTCTGAAGATTTGACTGTAAATCTTATAAGATTTCAACTGTCTTGAATTTATTGTAATGAGAAATCTAGCTTGACTGTTAGTTGAAAGTGATGGGTAGTCTCCTTACAGTTTTTAAAATATGAGATACCGTTTCATTGAATACTGCTAGTAAAGATACCAAAACATAGTTGTACGTCTTGCAATTAAGATAAAAAACACTGAACTGCTGAACAAGACTATATTATTCGTAAAAAATAAATTACACGTAACGTTTCGACCTTCCAGCAGAGATCCTCATCAGTCAGTGTATGTCTGATGAGGATCTTTGCTAGAAGGTCGAAACGTTACGTGTAATTTATTTTTTACGAATAATATAGTCTTGTTCAGCAGTTCAGTGTTTTTAGTAAAGATAAATTACAGTAAAAAGAGATAAATGAAACAGTTAGTAATCAATTCAATACTGTCTTAAACGGAACTCGGAAACGACAAAACAACATGTATTTCTGTAACATACTTAAATAAAAGCGAATAACGTTGTCATTATACAAGAATTATCCATGACTAAACACGAAACGTTTAAATGATTAACAGTTTTATGTAAATTAAATTAATCGTGTTAAACAATTTCAAATCGGCTAAAATAAATTTAGGTTAAATATTAACGAGATTTATTCAATTTGTCTTATATAATTTAAAATTCCTACGAAATATGCGCTAATTAATTTAAAGCAACAAAAGTATAAGTACAACTAATTTCGACACAAGGAAATTCTTTGTATTTCATTGTCTACCTGGTAATAGCAATTGTAGTGTCATTACTCTGGTATGATCATAGGGTGTGTGTGAAAGATTTAAGATATATACGTCAATGTCATGAAATTCAATTGAATAAATTGTGATGCATCGATTTTTTTTATATAAAAGTGTAATGTATTTAATATGCACATAATTAAATATGGGCATACAAAAGTTTAATAGATAAATCTCTCTGGCTAAAGGAAAACATCATATTATTTCTAAACAGTTTCTGTGTAAAGCAAAATTAACTATTAGGAAGTGCTCGGTGACCTTAATTACAAAACCAGTAAAACAACTCTCACTTTCAAGCAGTATATAATCTCAGCTCGCCAGAACTAACTCGCTCAAAAATTCACCTTCATCAAAAACATTACTAATCATTCTCCAGGACAAAATTAAAAAAAAAGAAGAAAAGAACAATATATTCAAATGTCAGTAAGTTGTATGCAATTACCTATCAAAATCTTGTCTAAATTCAACTTCTCAACTTTGCATTGAACACACTTTAAAATTCTGTCAGTCAAGGTGGTCTCCCATAATTGTGACAATAGTTAAGTGACAGGCAATATTCTTTATCTTCCATTAAATTGCCTTTGTTTAACTTGACAGTTTTTATTAAAAGTCCTTTCTAGCGATTTTGTATTTTGTTATAATTTGTCTAGGGTAGACCGGGGCTATTTGAGTCAAGGGGCTATGTGGGTCAAACATAAGAAAAAATGTCACTGCGCATTTAATATGCGCACCAGTACGCTGAACCTGCCTTCAGTTGTGAGTTCGTTGGCAAAGAGAAGAATGTGTATGTGGTTGATTCCTTTCTTATCAGTTGCTGTGAATTTGCGACTATTCTGAGTAAGGTGAGTTGCAATACTTCATATTTTCCTCTGATATAAAATAGTGGTTGTATGATATAAGGTGCCGAACCTGTGTAAATACATACATTTTTAGAATTATTACCGTACGCGTAAAACAGAACGTCCGCATGTTATAAACGCCGTTTTCGTTGCTCTCTTCTGTCTCATGTGAAAGTAGTACGTTCTTTCGTAAGCAAGTGCACAACGGGGTTATTTGAGTAGAAAAAAATGGGGCTATTTGAGTCAGTTGTAAACTTATGTGAATTTATTTAATTTTGCATTTGAATTTTGTATATGGTTTAGCCTACATGTTGCGTGTATGTTAAACAAAACATTTCATTTTCTTATTAGATGGCACGGACATACAAATCAAAACAAATATAACGAGTGAAATAATGAAGACATGGAGAAGGCCATCCAAAGTGTAACAAAAGATGATTTGCGTTGTTTACATGGAGCTTCGCAGCTCTGCAATGTAAATTTGAAACTTTGCAAGGAAAGTGCAGGTCGAAAGGTTGAGACTAACCTTGGGTGATAATGATGAAATAGTTCAAAGTGCAAAACCGAAAGCCATAGGACACCCCACAATACTGACAGAAGAACAGGAGGAAGAGTTTGTGCTGCGAATTATGACTTTCGCGGGTAAAGGACTAGCCTGCACCCCCGAAACGATTCGTAAAGCTGTTCATCGATATTTAATAATAAATCAAATTCCACATCCTTGGAGAAAAAGGATTAACAGTTGGAGATTGTTTTTCAAGTTTCATGAAAAGACATCCGAACTTATCATTACGAAAGCCTGAGGGACTTTCAAGAGCTCGTGCTGAGGGCTTTAATAAGGAAGCAGTGAGTGATTTTTTCAACTGTTTAAATCTGCTACTTCGACAATTAATGTCAACACAAAACCACAGTGCATATACAGCGTGGATGGAACAGGATTTCCTCTTAACAACAACCCAAGCAAGGTCATTGCCAAGACGGGGGAAAAGAGGTTGTTGCTCTCATTAACGTCGAGAGAGCCAGAATGTCATTGTGATAGTCTCTTGCAACGCAGTTGGACAATACATACCGCCTTTTGTTATTTTTAAAGATCAGCGTATGAGAGAAAAATTCGTGAACAATCTACCAACGGCTTGTCATGTTTCCTTATCAGATAGTGGTTACGTTAATGAAGAGCTGTTTGTTCGCTGGTTAGAGTTTTTTCAAACAAACAAGGTTGAGGGGAAATGTTTATTAATTTTATGTTTTTCACAAATTACGAGTATATATAAAAGGGTATAATTTAAGAATATACATGAGCGCTAATGTGATTAATGTAAACAATGTTGATACAGCGAAAGACCCAAATAGCTCCCTGAGCAACCCAAATAGCCCCGTGATTAATACTAGTCTCGAATTCTGCCATTTTTATTTTAAACTCGTTTCCAGAATTTCCATGATTTAACAGGTTCTTTATTCTTTAATATGTTGTACTATAATAATGTACGTAGATTATGGTATAATTATTTAAACTCTAAAGTACGTCGGTTTGGGAAATTTTAACTTTGCTCTTACTACACTCAAATAGCCCCGGTCTACCCTAATAACAATTTTGTAGTAGCTCTTAAAGTAGTTTTGTAGTAGCAACTAGCCATTACTGTCCCGTTATAGGCTCCAAAGTTTTGTTGCAAGAAAATAATAATTGTTTTATAACTGTCAATCTTTGTGTTAAATCAATATGTTTCAATCAGTCTTACCAGTAAATTCAAGTCACTCTACTACCAACTCAGTAACTGTAGCCATTTGTATAATACCAAATTGCACAACTGCAACTGTTATTTTGGTGTTTCAAGTTTAAACTGTTAATATTCTAGAATATGCGCTCATCTCATTTCGTTGCTTACCTATTGTGGTTGTAGCACCTTGTTGGGTCTTACTTTTGTAGTGGATCTTTTTTTTTATATCTTGATATAATTCAAGTTCACTATCCACGTATAGTCTTGCGTAGAAGCGAGAAAATAGTGGTTCCTCCGCGGCTAGAAACTTGCATTATCAATTAACTGAAATTGTTCTGTGTTGACTAAAATATAAAAAGAAGAATAGCCCTTGTGATTAGTTTTAATAATATAATAATAATGGTCAATAATTTAGTTCCCACTACTCTTCAACATTTATCAGAAGCACTGATGTCCAGATTCTAGCAGCGGCGAAGAATCTAGAACTAGCAGTTACTTGTAAAATTCTTTAAACTTAAGCTTGATGGTTGATTAATACCAGTGATTCTGCCAGGTGTCACCCTCCAAAATCTTGACACCCCCAACTTTAAAATTTTTACTGTGAAAAATCGATAGAAACCGTGCAAAACTCCACTCCCCAATTTTGACTTTACACCCCCAAACTAAAAATCCTGGCGGAAACCGTGATTAATACTATTAACTGGTAATTTATTGTGCAACAGGACTCTGAAAAAAATATTAGCAAGGTCTTTCTTTATAGCCCACAAGGAGCAGAGGTGCCTGCTGCCTTGAGATATTCGTTATTTTTTAATAGTTGTGCTTAGTAATTGATTTTTTATTTATGGCCTTTAGGCATCTTAGGATCAGACCGTGATAGGCGAGGGTAAAGGATCCGGTAAGGTGTCGGCCAGGGCCTATGTTAGAGGTGCCATCCCGGCATTTGCCTGGTGTGACTGATGAAAACCCCCGGAAAAACCTCATTCAGGATGGTTGGCCGCTGGCATCGAAGCAACGATCTCCCAAATGTTATGCCAACGCTCCCAGCTACCGAGCTTAGGATTGCCCCAGTAGCACACACGTTAATGGAACGTTGATAAAACTATTTAATGTCCTCCTTTTCAACGGTTGTATACAACCAGAAAACGTTAATTCAACGTCGATTCAACGTTGTTAGGTTGTATACAACTGTTGAAAAGGCGGACATTAAAAGGTTTTATCAACGTGAGTGCTACTGGGGTTGAGTAGACAAACGTACTTTTTTAAAACTTGCTGGTACAGTTTTCAATAGTACCTGTATCTACTTAGAAAGCTTTTACAATATATTTTTTTAAATATATTTCCAAACTGAAGTTATTTCAGACTGCCACCAGTCCACACTGGATCTGGGAATACATCTGTTTACTTCAGAATCAAACTCAGCACCCTTCAGAACCGCTAGATAAGAATTATTACGAAAATCAAACATTTTTTCCTAATTGAACTTCTTTCGGCTACCTCTGTCTTAGATCTGGTAATGCAGACTTGTTTATTTGGGAACCAAATTTAGCACCCATCGAAGTCGCACTCGCATCCTTTGAATTCGCAATTATTGAATTCAAGCAAGTATCCTGGTATTCGGATTTCAAAATGTTCATGCAGAAACTGTCTGGGTTGTTGGTGATACCAGATGGTTGCAATTAAAGTGACACTACTCACGGTGGCCCAGTGCGGGCGGTAATGAACGTAGGACATACACTGTATTACGTGGTAGATATGCTAATGGGACAATGAGGAAGCGATTTACGCTGCTGCAAATAGGCTATTAGTTCTGATTTTTTTCAACCTGTCAAAAATATGGCGCTTTGCAAAACTGTGGTGCTAATAAACTTGTTCACATTAGCCATCTCTCACATGTTTGATCTTTTCTGCTTACGTCATGATCATATCCTTACATTCTGTAACATTTCCACGTGTTAATTACTTGTACAGCGCCACGTTTTCACCTGGTGGAGAAAATTTGAATTGTTACATACTTTTCTTTAATTCACAATGATTCATCGTATCCTCAAATCTTGCAACGTTAATTTAACTCATTCCCCGAAGTCATACAACGATGACATTTTGCACAGCGACGTAAGTCAGGTGACAGAGTACAATATTCCATTGTTACATCCATATATTTTATATTTTAAAAGCATATTACCGCCCATACACTTCATTTTATCTTATCTTTTTATCATAAAAGCATATTTTATTTTTTAGTAAGAACTTTTGTCATAAAATAAATACTAACCCGCAGTAATGTTGCGTTTGACTGGTTGCAGAACACTTTAGGATTTGGGTCGCAAAACATTAGCTTCAGAAAAAGTATCCAAACACCGAAATAACGAAAAAAAAATAATAATAAACTTTTTAAAAACATACTATTCTTAAACAATTCATACTAAAAGGTAAAATATAATTTTGTTTATGTATGACTAAAAAGAAAAGCATGAGGTGCACCAATTGAAGAATTTATAAAGTGCCTGTACATGAGAGCGAGCTCCATGCTTTTTTTTAGTTATGTATAAACAAAATTATTTTTTACTTTTCAGTGGGAATTGTTTAAGAAAAGTATGTTTTTAAAAAGTTTTAAAATTATTTTTGCAGTATAAATTGCTTCCGCATTGTCTCATTAGCATATCTACCAAGTATCTTATCTCCCAGACTGTCATGGTTCAGGCGGTAGAACATATGACTACTAATCGGGCGGCCGGGTTCAGATCGCGGCCAGGATACTGGAGCCTTTTCTTGCAGAGTTACTATGCCTGGCAATCTGATGTGTATTCAGACTCCTATCAAATTGAGTACCAGAGTGTTCTTGGTATTCCTGGGCACATTGGGAGATAAAGGTGGTCGAGCGTGGGACTGACCTCCCCACTTCAGTTCGTTTCGAAGGTTCCACATCCCTCATGCGTCGTTCATGAGGCATGCGCATCGCAACTTTGCATTTTCTTTAACCAGATATCAATATCCTACGTTCATTACCACCCACACTGGATTACTGTGAGTAGTGTCACCTTAATAACCACCTGGAGTGATAAATTATAAAGTTTGTCCGTTCAGAAAAGTGGACTCTACAGGACGTTCCTTCAATCATCATATTCTAATTACGGTCTTGATAATTGACGATAATGACTATTGTTGTTTTGCTTGGAAAAACAACAATAGTCATGACTGTTGACAACAAAACATAGTTGCACGTCTTGCAATTAAGATCAAAAAACACTGAACTGCTGAACAAGACTATATTATTCGTAAAAAATTAAATTACATGTAACGTTTCGACCTTCTAGCCAAGATCCTCATCAGACATACACTCTCTATAGTATGTCTGATGTCTGATGACTGATGTCTGAGAGAGTGTATGTCTGATGAGGATCTTGGCTAGAAGGTCGAAACGTTACATGTAATTTAATTTTTTACGAATAATATAGTCTTGTTCAGCAGTTCAGTGTTTTTTTCATGACTGTTGTTTCATCATTTGAAAGTCCCTGAGCAAAGTGATTTATTATTTCCATCAGTAGAACTTTACGGATTTTAAATTCTTATGTAACACTTCCATGACGACGGCTAAGGTGAGCACGTCATGTAAGAACTTAGCTTAGATGAGGGGAAAACCGAAGATCATAGTATGGGAAACCGGAAAGAAAGAGGTCGTTGGCAAGACCAAAACGTCGTTGGGAAGACAGTGCTAGAAGGAATCCTCCAGAGATAGGCAGGCCTAGGTGTTCGTGATGGAAACTGGCTTGCTATTGCCCAGGAATATTATGGCAAATGTGACGATAAAGCTAGAAGTTCCGTAAACCACATAATAGCAAAAATTTAATACTACCAGTTTGAGGAATATTTATAAAATAGTAAAGCACATGGCACGAGTTGTTATTCAGATATTGCACCTAGCCTACTCTGAACTTGTCTGTTAAGTAAAACGCTATACTATACAATGAAAGTAGAACAATATAAACACTAGCTTTAACATCAGTATGAAATGGTTAGGACTGTTTGTGGTTTTAATTTCAATACATTGAGAGCTGGGAATCGTCAGATATTCAATGTCATGTTTTTAGAATGTGTGGGGTGAATGGAAACAACCCAAGCCATGGCCAAACAAATCCAAGACAAATATAAATCATGTTGATTCGTCATCAGAGGATGATGGTACCTATTCAGTGTATGGTAGTAACGATGAAGAACTACATTTGTTCTCTTCAGAGGAAGACATGTTTCGAGATGAAATAGTTGAAAGTATTCCTTCGGATTCAAATACGTCCAGCCGGCCGGGTGACCGAGCGGTCTGCGGCGGTAGGCCATCCACTCGAAGGTCCCGGGTTCGAGTCCCGGCAGGGGCATGACTGTGGATTTTAACAGGTAAAGGCACATCGTGACTGGTCGAAGTCCAAATTTAGTAGACCGGTCCATATCAAAATAAAGTTTTTACCAAATACTTCCATCGTTTCTGGTGACTATCTAGTGGTCTAAGTTTTTTTTTTAAACTAAAAACTTCTTTTTGATGCTATGTTTGTAAAGTAGATTACCTCGAGGACGATGGTTTTGTTGGAACCTTTTTAAAACGAGTCTCACAAGCCAACAAATTCACGCTGACCGAAGAAGACTCGTTTGTCTCCAGAGAAGATGTTATCAAAAATCTGTCCTCACTTATTGTGAGTACAAGATCACATTTCAAACACATGCTACTTTTTAAAGATGATCTCACTGATGTTGTCCTTTATTAATGATCCCAGGATTATGGTAAACAGTTGTATTACCCACATGGTACCTATCCTAGAGTATAGTTTGTCCTAATACATACAGTATTCGTTTCTTTAACTTATTTTTTATGTTAATAAGCAATTTCCTTGGGAAATCACTGCTTACTGTTACTTTCCATAATCGAACCAAACATTTTTTCTTGTTTTCACTCACAACCAATTGGTTTGAAAGGAAACAACAATTTATTTACATGTCTGTTTCTACTCACCCCTCCCGGCGAGGTAAGTAGAAACACCGTACTTATTTTCTTTCTTATTTAATTGGAATATCAATAGCAAGTACAAATGCCATAAATTGATAAGGGCAATACAGACCCAAGTTCTGGGTAATAATTTGTACTTTTTTCTTTCAGTCGAATAGAAATATTTGCATTTCAACTTTCAAAGGTATTTCTACTTACCCCATTTTACAGTATGAGCATATTTTCTGAGTTCTGAGGACTGCCAGGAATGTGCAAAATAAAATTACACTGACCAATTACTTTTCTCATAGCTTAACTTAAAATTTCTTCTTTAGCTGTCTGACATTTATGTATTCCAGATATTGTGGACACACGCCAAATTTTGGAAAGTAGCTGCTGCATGCTCTAGGAACTGCAGATTTTGAAGCTGCTGTGAGGGGCTTAAATAGTAGCCGTGTAGAATGTAATCTTCCTCTCTCCATTAAGTAGAAGTTCCACTCTTTAATGGAGTACACAGAGAGCATTTTATACATTTTAATGTCATTTATTTTTTGCACTCATTAATCAAGCAATGCGTGAGCGAGATCATCAGAAGCTGAGCTCATCGTGTGTGGAAGTGCGACTGACGGCTTCATTTACGAAAACATGTGCAACGCAAATTAGATTATATGTGGGATTGTACAACATAAGTTTCAAACGAATTGCGTAAACATTTTACTTATCTATCCCAGTAGCAGGAGAAGTAACTTTAAATAGAAAGGAAAATAGAGTAAAGGAGAAAGAAATCGCATGCCTTCATCAGCATCACAAATGTTCTACTGTAGAAGTAGATTCTTTAAGGCTCAATCCAAGTGGATTATCCCGCCTTTTTCATTTTACGTCAATTACTCAAATTTCAGTAGAGGAAAACAGAAATTAACTTTCACAAACCAAAGTTCGTTTCGTCCTTCAATAATGAATACAATTAGTCTTAACAAATTATTAATAGTAAACTCAGAATTGTGTGCAGACAGTATTGGGACATTATTCTTTATTCAATCTTGAGAATTATCTTCCTAGACGAATAAATTCAAATTTCTCCCAAAATACGTTTTCAAAAGGAGTACTTGCTTTAGTTTTACGCACCACACGTGTGTGTCTATAGCTCTTTCCATCGTCCGCCACTCGCTTCATTGCTAAAACTTGGCACTTACAGAAAGTATGTTTCAAAAATATTAAAGCATTAAACTTCAGTGTTCGTATTTATTGAATGTGCTGTTGATTTTCTACTCTTCTTCTGAATCAAGATCACTTCGGTGAGTTTGAAATTGAGTTATTATTAGATACGTTAATTTATTATAGTCCTAGCTAAAAAACTTGCATACTGATAAAAAATTTAGGAAGTGCCTTGATATCCAGTAATAAATGTTAGTATTTGCAATTATTCTGGGAAAAAACGCGGCCAGATTTCTTTTGTAGTACTGGAAGTTCTGAATTTTCAAATTCAGTGTGATATTCGCACATGCGCACAAAGAGAAACCGGTTTCTTATCGTAACCAAACATACAATTCTAATCAAGCGTTTGCTGCCGTCATTTTGATCACGTATATAAGCGGAAATGGGAAATATTCTCAGTAAATAGGGATTACTATCCCTAATTGACAAATAGAAAGAGTGATTTTAAAACGTTGCGTAAATTCTGGGAGTAACTTTGTTTATGTTCTCGAGGTTCGGTCAACGTATTTCTGACCTTCTACACACAAAGTTACTCCCAGAATACACAGGTTTTGATCTAGGGTATACTTATGGCAGTTAGTTCATAATACAGTCAGTAAAACCTGTGTTCAAATCTCGTTTTAGGTTTCTATTTCTTTATTTTCCTTAGAATTGCAAGGTGGTTGGAATTTATTAACCAAATCACTAGAAATTTCTAGGCAGCTATAGTTCCCTTAACTTTTTCCAGAAATGTGTCTGAAAAACTTTAACAGCGCACAGGCTAAATTTGGAACTTAGGGTCTGATTTGTCAATAAATACACGCTTTTTCCTATTGCAGTTCAGATCGATGACTGCTATTTGGCAACGATGTATACCGTATAGTCCGGAGGCTTAAGTCAGTATTTTATGAGAATTGTGCATTTTATAATATGTAAGAGCATGAAACTTGGTGGGCGTGTTATTTATACAGAACTAATAATTTTGAGCGTCGTAGGCATCGGCGGAATGCACTCTGAGCCGCCATCTTGGAAAATGGCGGCCAAAATAAGTTTTTAGGCTATAACTTTTGAACGGATGATCCGATTTTAATCTTTCTTTTTTTTGTTTTAAAGATCCTTTCAAAGCAAAACCTTTTTCTTATAACAAAGATTTGTCTAAACGTTAAGGATTCAGCACAATTTTTAAAAAACTAAATATTTTTTATAAAAATGGATTTCTGCATTCTATAGCTTTCTATGGTACACAAAATCATTTTTAATCCCGGAATGAAGTAAAATATAATTTCATGATCTTCTCGTAGACACAAGTTAAGCTATAATTTACGCTACAGTTTCCTCAGAAATTGCTAAGCTGAACCAAAATATCATTGAGAAAATTTATTGGTTAGGTTAGGTTAGCTGCTTCTGATGTTTTGAATGTATTATTCGATTACTTTTTCAGGTACTCTAGAAATTTTTCGAAGAATTGTTATTATGTTTACTTACACAGAACGAAGATAAAGTGTATTAGATTAATATTTAGCTATGTTGATTAATTACTGTATTATTAAAATAAACATAAATAGAGACGTGCGTTATTTTTCTTTAGTGCAGAATAAGTATAAAACCTTTACTTGTGAACGTAAAACTTATGAAAATAATTACAGCGCAAAATGGCATAATTTTCGTTGTCTTAAACGTATACTAAAAATGTACTTGGGAGTCTTGAAGTTAGTTGAAATCTTGATCACAACCACCACATACACAAAGATGACTACAAGGTAAATCGACTTCCACACATTTGCACCACATTGAACACGAGGTTTTACACTTGCACCTAATTAGCTCACGAGATTCTGCACCAGCAGGAGGTTGGGTGATTCATTTTGGTTGCCATGGAGAAGTTTCAGAGTCCCTAGACCAGCCAAATACCTGCAAATCAGGAAGATCCGGATCCGTTTGAAGTGCCTGTCCCCATACATGGCCTGCCTGGTAGGCTACTCTGAGAACATGCTGTTTAAGGGCGTCAAACGTTGGTGGAATGTTGTCTAAATCCCTGTTTTTTTGTGCGAACACAAGTCTGGCTTTGTTTACATTGTTTTTTTTTTTTTAATTACATCGTAAAACGGTGCCAGACCGTATTGACATAGTCTTGGAAATACAAATATACATACAAATAATGTTAAAAGTACAATTGATTCAGTGGAGAATTGAAGCATGGATTAGGTCACTGAACATATAAACTTTTCTATCTCCTTAAGATTATAACCTTCACAATTTATCAATAACTCTTTGGTCATTAACTTAAATTTTTTTGTATTGGTATTCTTTATGCTATCAGGTAAAAGGTTATAAAATTTTACACCCTGGGATTTGTACGACATTTTTGTTTTTGTCAATCTGGTTTTTAGGGTTATTAAATTGTTGTTATGTCTCGTACTATAAGAATGTACTACAGCACCGGTCAGAAATTCATCTTTGTGAGAATTTATATAGATTAAACATTGGTAAATAAACATGCACGGAACCGTCATTATTTTCAATTTTTTGAACATACCTCTACATGAATTTAAAAAAGGCAATCCTAAAATTGCTCTTATTGCCTTCTTTTGCCATAAAAATACTAAATTAGACTCTACAGAACAACCCCAAAATAATATTCCATAATTCAACTGACTGTGAAATAAAGAATGATACGCCATGCATATATACTTCTGTGACAGAGAGGAACGTAATTTTCGAATTAGATAAATACTTTTGGACAATTTACTAATAAGATACTGAATATGAATTTTCCAATTTAAAGAGCAATCTATATACATGCCTAGATACTTTATGCTATTAGATTTATTTTTTGCAATTATGTCTCTCTTTAAGGAAAAATAAATACTTTCGGTTTTATCAATATTAATCGTCATGTCATTTTC
>JAGDQP010004146.1:5389-87560 GCA_022664845.1 Lepisma saccharinum
ATAATAATAATAATAATAATAATAATAATAATAATAATAATAATAATGGTCTCATAGAAGCACATGTGGTCTCAAAATCCCTCTCATGATGTTACGCGGGTGAGTTGTATGACCAGGTGTACAATTGCTTTGACATAAATATATTATTCAAGAAAGTTCAGAGTTGTAGTAAAGGGCACGAAGACCCTAGGATAAAAAAAAACTAAAATACATTATTAGCAAGGAAACAAAACTACTTTTACGTATCGAAGAACTGTTAACAGAGGCTATATTAGAAAATTTGTTGAGAAAAATACGGTGAAGCTAGAAATGTTCCGTCCTAGAGAACCGCCTATACAATAACCGTACTTATTTTGGTATTATTAATACAAAACAAACAGTAACAAAATGTCATTGTAGATGACAATTTAGGAACGAACATGGGCAGTAAGTCATGAGTAGATGCAATATATGATAATACACCTAAAGCATTTGACCATTAACTTTTGTTATCCAAATTAGGACTTACTCGTGCATTAAATAATTTCAATTTATTTGTCAATAAATTGTAAAGTGGAAATTAATAGCAGGTACTCTACAGTATTAAATATAGGCAATGGGATTAATAATCTAGCAGGAAGTAATAAATATCAATAAATTGTGTTATACGCAGAAGACACAAAAAAATACAAATAAGTGAATAACGTGGATGATAATTTCTTGTAGCAAAGGGACCTATATTAGACTGAAGCAAACTGAATTTGTTAGAGAAAAATTACCAGAGTAAAATAAAATATATGGCATATACGAAGAAGGTACAATATTATGTAATGAAATACGTCATACCTAATGGAACAGACATTCGACAAATCAAGTGGAGAGTGGAGACTTTACGATAAAAATCTACGATTTGATATACATAAACTAGTATTGTATAAGAGACTAGAAAGCTTTTACTATCTATATTTAGCAAATGGTACTTTTTGAGTAGTCTAAACTCATACATAATGTTATAAAAAGGAACTTCTCGAGATCTAAATTAAAATATTACACGACAGCTTGGAATATACCACTAGTACGTTAAGTAGTAAATTTAAATATGAAGCAAAGTATTTTTGCAAGAATACTATGTTTGACAATGAATATAGCATATTACATCTGTCTATGGAGTCAACGCTTTCATATTGAATCACTAACGCAGAGGAAACAGAATCTAAGAATAAATGTTCGATTAAAACCAAAAGTTTTATTATAACATTTTAGAATCAAATGATTCTATTTATTCTTAGATTTTATTACTTTTTATTTATTTAAATTAATTACTGTACCGTACCCCTGATATAACGTGTCTAAAAGTGCTTATAAATATCATAGTATATCTAGGAACATATCAATTGAAATGTACAATGTGACCAGAGCTCATTCAACTATTCAGCGAGAATTCATGTGTAGCAATGTAAGCTAATGCAGTGTAGACTTATTTTGTATGCGCCAGCATACAAAAATTTACTGGATACTCAGCATAATTGAGGGGCCGATCAGATAAGATCACTGTTGAGATATTTGTATAATTTGTAAGATAGCTTCAACAGCTCTATAAACACTACAGCTAAAAGTTTATTCTTCCATTCGCTATTACGCCACTTTATTAGCAAATTACTATAACCTGTATACTATTCGCTTTCTAGGTCAATTCCTTCGTTTCGAGTATTTGTGAGTTAACCCTATTTTAGAATTCCAATTCATTTTTTATAAAACATGTTATGTTTAAAAATAATTTACACCATAAAATTTGATAATTGTTTCAAACTTAAAATATTAAAGATTAATTTCAATGTAAATGAAAATTCATTTTTTTTTATTTAAAAAGTATTGTTAATATTTACATTGAAATTTCGAGTTAGAATTTGTAATTGAATAAAATATTACTAATGTTAACAGCAAAAACATGATTTATTCGGATGAGTAAATATTTTTTTTAATATATTTTGTTAATGTGAATTATTAATTCTTATATTCTAAATATAGACTTTGTATTATCACGTTTGCGTTTATGACCAAATATCCATATCACTGACAGATTTATTCTCACTAAAATAAGCTGTTAAATAAATATTTTGTACATTACACCTGAGACATTGAAAGCATTCGTAACTAAATAAAGTTAGGTGTTGTACTGACGATAGTTAGTATATATGAACAATTTACCTGTTTTGTTTTATAATTATACGTCAACAACATACTCACTTAGGACTCATCGCTTCTACTACTTCATCGTCCATCCATTCAAGGCACTGGATAATTTTAAAAGGGTCTGCTGGAGGAGGGTACGTCACTTCCTTCAGAACCTTCTCTGACGTATGACAGTAGGCAGTGGAAATGTGCATGAAAACCTGAAAGAAGAGTTACATATTTAATTTCGAACTTTATCATTTTTTAAATAATTCATTTCATGTCAGAATATTATCAAAGGAACATATTCTTTGTTTAAAAAAATAATGATACAATAGGCATATGTAGAGAAATCACTACAGGATACTAACATTAAATGATAGAACAATATAAAATATTAAGATGATAATCTACTGTTTACACCATTGATCTGGTTATTAATTAATTGAATTTTACATCAAACCATCTTCATAAAACGATGAAAAGGAGTACTAGTACAGGAAATAAACTTCAAGTCACCTAATACATTATGGATGAAATGTAAAATTACAGCTTAAATGCCCTTACTTACTTTCCTTCTTGTGAACCCAATCTCCTTATCATTAAATTATTATTTAGATCAGTATTTGCATTTTAATGATTTTTTTAAAATAAAATCAATATTTCAGTTACTTCTTAAAAATATTTCCTCCAGTCACCAATTAAAATCAGGTAAATCTACTTCAGTACTTATGCATATGAAACTTGACTGAAATTTTGTTTAGATATGCAATAAAGACTTACTTGAAACTAGTATTGCTAGTTTAGATAAATACTGAATTTTTATTATGATATTAATCCATAAAGCCAGAAATGTTCATACAAACCTTGAGTTATTATAAAAAATTATCAATTCATTTTTAAGAATTACATACCTGTACATCTCATATCGGATTTGGCTTGAGTCAAAGATGTCTAATGGCCACAAATGAGAATCAAATAATGTCCCATTTACACATTTACATACGTAGATGGTGGAATCTCATTTAAAAGCTTGTACTCAATAAACGAGCAGTCTTTACCAGAACTAAAACTTCTAACATGTGTGTATGGCAATTAGAAACATCACCTTACAAATTATGGCTATGTTTCAAAGCAACGGCAAGCTATATAGATGCAGTGCATAATGGAGGACAGCTTCCCGCAACGATTGAATGAAAATTCGGTGATGAGTATTGACACTAAATTACGCTCTTAAAAGGACCAGACAAATTCATGTTGTCCGAGAAATCTGATGTGCGTTTGTCAATTTTTTTGTGTATTGGCGACTATGAACATCATTATCCCTGTTTCCTGAAGATATGTTTCACCAGCGAAGAATATACTAAAATACCAAAATTTTAAACACTATGTAAACTGAGCATATACTGTACATAATGGTCATTTTTATCTCCTTCTACTATCGCACAGTGGTCCAGAAATCAAACATAGAGGGAAAAATTAATTTCGAATAAAAACTGCAAATTGTAGTTAGTGTAGGGTATTAACTTCTTATCTTCCGCAAAAATAAAATTCTGTGAATAATAAAAATAACATAAGGATCTGAGGATTGAAAGACAATTTTGAACGGAAACTAGCCTCTTTATTTTATGATCAATTTCTGCTGGTTTTTCTGTCACATTTATTGCTTCTTTAGAGAGGTAGCATGCTTCGTTTGTCTGGAGTAGTGCATTATAAGAAGAATAAACGTCACTACGTTCCATCTTATTTTCAGGCTTATGTTGTGTATTGTCTTTTCGTTAAATTATTATTAATAAGGATGCCTCGTCTGATGTCAGGGGTATGATGGACAATATTGGTGTTTCAAATGCTTTCTTGTATTTAGTCGCTCTGCGAAGAGTTGTTTGCATGATTTTTTGTAAAGCTTTACAACTTCCGATATTTGTGTTCAAGTGCAACACAACTACAAGCTTTACAACTTCCGAGTGCAGCAACATTTGTGTTGCAAGTACAAGTTCTTTTTCCGAAAGTGCTTCTCTTAAAGGCGCACAATTCATCGTTTTCCTGGTCTTTTAACTCCAGAAACAGATGATACAAGTTAGTTTAGGACTTCTCTAGTATAATTACACTCTAATACTCTATCGGGTAATTTTATACCTTTGTTTAGCCATCAGCAAATGTTGATAGAAATTTTTCTTTTCTGCACTCTTTTCTCATCGTTTCTCAAAATCTGACTTAAATGTAGACACAGTTGACCTTAACAGTTTACTAACATCACTTGGACACTCTTTGATGCCTAGTTTCACTACATAATTGCAAAGTGATTCTGATTACGCTTTTTTATGGCACAGTAATTCATAGATTTATTGAGCGTTACCGCCGGTTACTACCTGCAATATAAATACCTTTTTAAGGCGATCAATTGCGACAAATACCCTTTTGAGCACTTTAAAGTGTACACTTTTCTCTACACTTTCAAGTTTGAATCACAGTGCCACCGCGTGCGTATTTTTTTTAAAGTACTGTCCAAAGCTATTCAAACTAGTTATTTTTCACATAACACTTACTCTTAAAAATATCTTATCTGTGGTTTATTTTCGAGTTGTATTGAAATGAGTGTGATATACATAGGGCATTATATCTTCAGATGTCGATTACACTTGGCAGCGGAATGAAATATTACTTAAAAGTCACACACAACGCCTTCGCACAACTCGTAACAGAACACGTCTGGCGCGAGAATGAACGTGAATTCCCTGTATCGGCAACTTTTCAAGGTTGCAGCACTATTTGTTCCGAAAGGATGTTTGAACAAAATCCCGATTAGTGAAGCTTGGTTATCTCGGATGCAGAATCAGTGCAAAACTTTAGTATTGCAACACATAAGAAATATTATTTTTCCCCTCTAGATTTGAAAAATTGACCACTGTGCATCGGGCTAAAGTTAATTTTCAAAGAATCTGACATTGACAAACATATACCCCCGTACAACGCATCCCGAACACATTAAGAAGAATACCATAAAGTATGTGCTCCTTACAAAAATTATTTGCATTAGGCACTTCACAATTATTAGAGTGTTGTATGCTGAGTATAATGTTCCCGAATTATCCTTCTCATCTAAAACCATTAATGTTCAACAGACCATAATTTTAAGAGTGTCGTTTGAATGAAGAAATGGTTTGATAGTAAAGAGAAAATAATTATGCTGGGCTTTGTGTTATAGCATTAATAAATCACATTTTAAAAAGTGTTCGTATATTATAAAAATCTAAGAAAAATTTAAGAATGTAAATTTTCTGTACAGCAGAAGAATTTATTAAACATAAAAGCTTTACGTCATGTATTGTGGTCATTGAAATTCTGATAAAAAATATGCAAGACATGTTTTATTACAGAACGTTTCGCCTGTAATGTCTAGGGTTTTTTTCTAGTATGCATCCCACTGTTCTAATTTATTTCTTATAAAATTAAAGTCAAGAGTTAGATGTACACTTGAGAAAGCCTAAAGCTTACAAGCGAAAGGCTGTATAATACGTACGTCTTATACATTTTTGTGATTAATTACAACACTAGAATTATTAGAAATGAAAACTTAGAAACTATAAGGATCAAGGAAATGTATGGTTCAGTATCATACATATTCCATAGCGCCAATAGTTCCCAACAAAACTATAGTGTTTATAAAGGAAGAAAAGAAGTAAATAGATATAAAAATGAAATTATCTTTGGCTACAAAGTATACTTGCAGAGGAGGTAAAATATATCAGTTAAAATAATTTTATGCTTGTATTTTTATAATAAATGAAAACTGTATAAATCGTGAATAAACCATACAGTTAACATCTTGCTTTTGTGAGATACAGTTCTATGTAATATTAATGTAAAAGTGTTGAAAATTAAATAGAACAAATAAATTGAATTTTAATCTTATTTTTAAGTTACATAGTATACGACGAAAATTAGAAGTCTGCTTTAGACCAACCATGACATTTTTCCAATAGCTTTAGGCACTGAGATGATCATATAACAATATAGGATATTATTGCAAGCAGACCGAAGAATTTAAAAAAATTGCAACAGTTTGTGTGTAAATAGAAGAATATAGTAAACTTTGAGAATTTTGATTTTACTAGCTCGACAGTCAATGTCCTCCGGTCATAGAAATTAGAAAATATGTATATCAATTATCGCCTTCTCTCCTATGTTAGAAAGAAGTGTCATCAGCCTTACCAATAAAAGATACATAGATTGCATCAAGGACGAGAGAAAGCTATTGGATCACACGCTCAACATTTTTCTGCATTTAAATTAAGGAAATCTCATTTGTATTAAGTAATTTAATGATTTGAACTTCAGATCTTGCAAACGGAATTCGAATATTGATTTCTAATATTTTAAACATTTTAATATTATTATTATTATTATTTTGCAACCACAGTTTATACATTATTCTCAGTTAATGCAACTATAACAATTGATGAAAATGTGTAACAAGTTCACTTTCTGTAAATACTTCACATAAAGCTAAAAATTGAGACAAGTGTTTATGAATAAAAAGGGTGTTTAAATTTGGAATTGAAAGTCAACTAAGATAAAAGAATGTTTAAACGAGTTTGAATGCCTGCAACGCAGACTGCTGAAAAACAAGTTCAATTCTCAAATATGGAGATATATATACAGGGTGTTCACAAAACATCGCAACAAACTTCGGGGGATGATTGCTGACATCGAAACAAGAAGAAAATTTCATAAACATGGGTCGAATTCTGCGTCGTTTAGAAGATACAGCGTTGCCAGCTGGGAGCCCAAAAGCCGACGCCGACAATGGGATGAAAATGAATAATTAGCAATACAGCAGAAACGGTATATGAAATGAAAATATCGTTTGGGGGAAGTATCATCCAACAATATGATGGATATCAGAAGTAAAAACGCGATGTTACCCCGTTGTCAGTGTTGCCAACCTGGTATCACGTTGGACATTTTCCCATGCAACCACGTCGTTTTATTGGATTTGTTCCATGTTCTAGTGATGATCAACAACATATGTCCACCATACACAGCATTGTTCCCAGCTATGGGTCATACTCGAAATAGAATTTGTATTTTTTTTTTCGGAAATGTCCTCCCCTGTATTATCCATAGTTTGCAACATTACAGTTTTGGCTTCGCAAACGTATGTTGTTTATCATCACTACGGCAGGCATCAAATTTCATTAACCGATGTGGTGCCATTTTCAAATGCTCGAAGTGAAACTAGGTTGGCAGCACTGACAATCCGGTGATATCGAGTTTCCACTTTTGATATCTATTATGTTGTTGGAAGATACTACCCACAAACGATATTTTCATTTCATGTATCGTTTCTGCTTTATTGCGACTTATTCATTTTCATCCAATTATGGGTGTCGACCTTTGCGCTCCCAGTTGATAACCCTGTATCTCCTAAACGACGCAGAATTCCAACTATGTTTATGGGAACTTTTTTTCTTTTTCGATGTCAGCAACTATCCTCCGAAGTTTGTTACGACCTTTTCTTAACACTCTGTACATGTGCAAAATTTATCACAAAATACAATTTTGTGTGTGTTTGTAAAACCTCTCGTATTGAAAACACTTTAATTTTATCCTCAGATAACCACTGTATAATTTTCAACCTAAATAATACGATTACAAGCCATTCGGCTGTACTTGTCGAAACAATTCTAGGATTGGCTTGAAACAGCTGTTCGATCAAAATGTTCTCTACCAGCTTTGTAAACACTCTTCACAGCGCGTCATGGTTTTCTCCAAATGTATAGCCAAATCTGAATACCTCAGCGTTGATTGGACTGCCGCTAAAACTGGAATTCTTCCAGGATTAAAAAACTGTCTTCGATTTACCACTGGTCAGTCTACGCTTTACTTACCCTTGTTAATTTTTTGCCTTTTCGAATATATATATATATATATATATATAAAACTAATTCTGCCGTGTAATGTTTCAGTTTTGAGTGAACGATATGCAGGCCCAATTAATTGCTTATCCGCGTTAAATTTTCTTAGGCCAAGGGAATAATTACATCCAGAATTCATTTCCTCCCAACTTTCAGAACATATTTCCATAGCGTGGTCACACTGAAGTGGTCTACGTCTACGGTGGTCTACATTTGTAGCACACCTCTTTCCTTCGAAGGTTGTAGTGTAGATGTAGTTAACGTATATTACTACTCAGAAGGTGTTTACTGCCTCCGCATTATTATTATTATTATTTGCTTTACAATACAAGTTTTCATTGCTAACCAAAATATCAGACTATATAATATTAAGACAATTATTGACAGTAATCATTGCTTATCGAGCAATGTGTTATACAGAAAGCTGTGCGCCATCCAGCAGTTGCTGCAAAACAAGCAATATATGTTGTAAGTAAAATGGAAATATAAAATTTAAATAATGTGGAGAAAACATACAGGACAGCAAAAGTGTTGTTACAAATGGCGCATTATAAGTAACTATCAGGTTTTCACCTTCATTTCAAAAAGGAATTATTTAAATCAGTCCCATAGTTCTCACGAAAATTAGTGTCCAAAATTGAAGATTACGGACAAGCAGATCCGGGATATCGCCACCGGACCAACTATAAGTAGTAGAGATACTTTATGCGACGTTTGATGCTTTAGCTTTGTAACGGTCAAACCAAATTATGATTCTAGTGACTTCGCTAAAATATCTTATTTACAATTCAATGATTTCCTAAACTTGGAGAAAGAAATGGTTCAAAATTTGGGTGAAAACATGCGAATGACATGAGAGAGATTAATTGGATACAACAAGGTGCAAAACGATATTATTTCTTTTTAGATCTTGAGAAGTAACTACATTACGTAATATCATATAAGGAAGTTGTGAGAAAATTATAAAGATACTGAAAGCTTCAGTGTTTTTAATACTACAAAACTTTGCTGTTAGTATTTCGTGGTGATAAAACCCACCTTAAACTATTAAGATTTAAAATTTAAAATATCAATATTATGTATACTTATAACTGTTTGTAATCAAATCGCGCCTTGTTCAGTTTACAGTTTATTGAACTTGCCATTCCTTTAAATGCTACTTACACGATGTTCGTTTCATTATATAAATTACTCGACTACTTGTGATTATGGTTTTTAAACACTAACTCATAATTATAAGATATATTTGAAAGACTATAATTGAATTATTTTGCACAATCGTGCAGAAGAGGTTCTCACCCTCAAATGTTTCATTTCTTTTGCGAGCTCAATGACTTCCCTGGTTCCTCGAGTGTTCAGCAGCACAGCCCTCTTCAAAGGTTCATCGAATTTTATGGTCGCTGCAGCATGGAAAACGATATCCACATTGTCGATTAGAGTCTGGCGGTCGCTCTGGCTCATTCCAAGGCCCAACTCACTAACATCGCCAGCAATAGCAACCACCTTCTTAAACACATTTGGATTTGTTTCACGTAGAGAATCGTAGAGCTGTAAAGGTAAAAGAAAACGAATTAATGTGGATACATAAAGATTCACAATTTATTGTTTACTGTTTATTTTTACGAATTTCTAGGAATGTAATGTTTTGATCTGGTTCTTTAGATCAAATTAATTAATAGTACCTTCAAAATGATGCAAGGCATTGTTAAAGTATGTAAGTTAAGACTTAAGGAGTATTTTCTTCTTGAAAAATGCTTAACATAATCGAAATTTACATAAGAAAGATAATATAGTGTCTATTAAAACGATTATTTATGTGAAAAACATAACGCGTGAATACAATGCCATGAAAAATATTGAAAGGACTATTAAGTCAAGCTTTTCGAAATAACGGAATAATCCTAGAAACGTGAACGAAATTGAATACTTATTTCGTTGACCGCTGTAGCCAAGTACCAGTGCCTTTTAACTGAGAAAATAAACTTTTTTATTCTTTGAGTGAGAAAAAGGTACAAATGTTACACATTGTTGTTTTGCCTTCAAGATTTATTGAAACCATTAATTACTCTAAAACCAATCGGAAATAAGTGCTGACATGCAAAACACTGTTTCATCCTTCATAATTATGTTTTATGCGTAACATAATCAAAGTTAATACATTTGTTTTAAGAATATTCTCTAGTGTACGACATGTCTATAAGATACTATATTTTTTTACTGGGTACATCTTTAAAATTTGAAAGTTTAATTACACTTTATAACATTTTATTTTATTTAGAAATGACGTCTATGGCTGACAATGAAATAAGATGGAGAACGATGTATATCTATTCATCTGTGTACAAATTTAAGTTTAAAATAATGAATTAAAGGAGTATTACACAAGGTAGGTTCAATAAATAAGTTAACATCTGCGTCTCTGTATTGTTTGAGTAGAAAATTGGAACTACACCCAGACATATATGGATATGAGCACTGTTTCAACATAATTACCAAATTTCTTCAAGTACTTATTTCTCCAGAACCAATGCATTCATTTCGTCGGAAAATAATTTTGTATGAAGGCTATCGAGCCAGCCAGTTAGAGATCCTCCAAAATATGCATAAAAATTGTCCCTCACTAGGGAACTCTGCGAAAAGGGGAAATGAATTTGCCCCAAGAAAACCATCTCATATGAAGTTCGGGCTTCGTGTGCGTGTAGATCAATGTGGTAATTGAAGGGAGGGAAAGGGGTAAATTACCAGGCACCTCTTAGATACTTCCCTGGAACCTAATTGCTTTTGTGCTTTCTACTGGTGGTGGTGGGGCCTTGTTAATAGCTTAATGAACGATAGCAAAGCACTCCGAAAGTAAAATAAAATAAAATTGAAATAATCATAATATTCAAATTACTGAAATAGTGTCTGCACTCAGAAGTCAGTACAACTTTTTTATAGCAGAGACTTAGCATCGTCAGAGAGTAACATGTCCAACATCTTTAAACAACCAAAACCATCAGATCTTACTTTCCTACATATTAGATTTCGTTGTTCATTACGCCTATGTTGGAAATTTATGCTGTATGATCAATGATTATTAGATGATTTGACGTCAGAGAGAGAGAGAGAGGAGAAAGGGAGGGAGGTGAATTGATGGCATCGTTAGACTTTCAACAACTCAGGTAAATTTAATAGGGCAAGTAATAGTACTTCCATCAAAGGACGTGTTGCTTGTCGAAGTTTGTACAAAAAAATATTTTAACAAACAGTTTATTTATATGGATGACTTCATATTGAAAAACGAGATTCAGGTAAACTTTCTTTCTGTGTAAGTTATCAGTCATAACCAACTGATGATATTAAATATAATCTGTATGGTGAACAGTGTGTGCTTTTATCAAATATTTCCAAACTGATCCACAGAAGTCAGTTTTATACATCCTGAATTACAAGGCAAACAATCAAATTGTTGGTGACGACATGCAGAAATTCGTCAGTATTGCGAATTTCCACGCCACAAAGCGAACGGGGATTCGCTCTTACAACTTTAGAGATGACTAATGTTAGGATGTACTAAGTATTAAAACATTGTCTAACACATTATTTATGAACGTCAATGGTCTTCCGTTAGATAACACAACGGAACATCTTTTTGATTTGGAAGCTTTTTCACAAAATAGTATTAAAATTTGCTTCTAATTTCAAAAATGGCATCAGATTTGCTGTATCGCGTAAGGTTTTGGCCCAAAATTTATTTACAACTTCATTTCGTTACAAGCATCATTACTTTTAAGCATTTAATATTTCTATGATAAGCTAAATCGCAATAATTATTTAGCAAAGTAGCTGATCTTAAACTACTTTTTGATGCTCATTTCAAACATGACCTTGGATTATTCTTATGACGTGACCTGATTGAAAAGTGGGAGTCGTAATATTTGAAAATGCATAGAATTAACATTATTTTATTTGAGGTTTCATTTTTGTATGTGGTGAATAAAGTCAACAATGCCAAACAAACCGACGGAATATGCTACTTTATGACAGTAGAATATGTTTGTCAACAGATCTTCACATACGAGACAAAGAAATGTCTAATAAGCAGGAGAAAGTCTCCGAACATATACTTTGTGATATTAAAAACTAATGCGTAGTATAATGTTTTTTTTTTAATTTAAATTTAAGTGTTTAATGTCACAACTTTCAATACACTTGTTTCATCTTTACATTTTGTTTGAACATGGAACACAATCATTACATTTTAGCTGGTTGTTTAGGATAGTCTTTATATTTTGCTGAAGTATTTCTTGTTTTTCGTTGATCTCGCCCATATCTTGTTAAAAGAACTCAATGTCTCTGGAGAAACTGATGCTTATATTGCGATTGTAATTTTTAAAATGTCTTAACAGTTTCTATCATTTTTGTGAGTACCTTTGGTGTTTTCTTAAAAGGTTTGAACAATAGATCCTAGCTACATACATTCCTATTTACTAATTGGGTTCACGGATTTTGAAATCCTTAAATTTTCATAACTTTGTGTATTTGAGGACTTGCAAAAATGTTACCGATGAAGTTACGCCAAAATCCCCAACAAGCTAAGAAGAAAGGAACCCGACTTCAAATGTGTTTTAAGAGGACTTAGTAATCAAGCCTCTTTTTAAAAAATATTTAAAACTGGCAGACAAATGAGAGCAATAATGCTATTTTGGAAAGCAGCGTAGATAATACTTAAGAATACTATCAAATGAATTAATCTATAGGTTTGAAGATATTTGCTATTGAAGATAAGTGTGAAGGCCTGGGTTATGTTATCTTACTTTATAAACCTTCAAATATCCTGGCTAAAAGAATAAGTTTCAAACTCAAATTCAAGTCTTTCAAAGATACTAATAAATATTATCAACTTTTTTAAAATTTCAATTTTAGATTTATTCGGTATTTTTAAAAATTGAAAACAGGAAGTGTGAGTCATTACTTAGAAGGAATTATATATTATGATTGGCTTATTCGTACTTTGCATATAATTTCGTTACAGTTATATATTTTTTCTGTAAGTTATATTAAGAACTACCACTGTTAAAAAAAGAGTGAGTTCAAAAAACTTACATGATTATACAATAGCGTTTGTCATTCGTGTCTTTAATTTTGACGTTCTTATGAAATTTGTTTTGTGGGAAGGCCCCACATATTGCTATATTTATGATTTCATAAATTAAAATGAATATGGCAATAAAACTTGAAAAGTAGCGACAACATTCCCAAGTAGCCCCTAATTAAATGCATGCAGTGAAAAACATAAAAATGTACACTAAATGTGTGAAAATGAAATAGATGAGGGTATATTACAATTACGGAACAGAAAGATTACGAAAAGTCTCAATTACTATAGAAACACGAACTTCTCCCCATCTCAAAGTGCTTTAATTTCCACACTGGTGTAGATTATAATATTTACACATATACTGAAAAGTGTTAAAATTTGCCGTGTGCAGAAAGTAGTTAGTTAATGAAACATACCTAATATGACCCAGTATTGCTTCCTCGTTACATTACAGTGATTTACAATATGTCCTTTTTGCAAACATGCTGACATTTCAGGTAACAAGTATGATATTTCCATAACAAGTATGTGATTTAATTATTTACAAAAGTATAACAACAATGAGCAGTGTATAATATATTTCAGCTGAAATTCATTTTGTTACTAATTAGCAGTTTTCTCTGTACTGAAACGTAGAATGTTCTAGAATTTTTACTAACATAGTTCAGACAGTTTCCTGGTCAGATGAAGTGTATAATTTTTAATGCAATTTTTTAAAGAAACTATTTAAGCTTTTTTTTATACAACTGATACGTTGAGAAATGCATTATAACTAAAATTGCATTCCAAATCCCCATAATTGCACCGTGTGACATGGTATTAGCATATCAATCACTTCTTAACATTACACATGTTATCAGCGATAAGTTTTGACGAAGACTTTTCTATAGGGCTAAGCAACAACGGGAGTGTCTTCAACAAAATGAAATCTTTCAATCAAAATGCATAGAGGTATACCCAGCCGAATATAATAAATACATTAATTAAAATCCTTCTGCTTTCTATGAAGTCTGTTTAAAATTGGTGTAATAAATAAAGGTCAGCAACGAAATCTAAAAAAAAAAAAAAAAAAAAAAAAAGTATGGTTATACTGCGCGATTAATGAATGTATTTGATAGTAACAAATAAGCTAAGGTAGAAAAGATACTATTTCGGATTTGCACACCCTTCTTTACAAATTTACTTTCGTCTTTTACTACGTGCATGAAAATTGAAACTTCAAGAGGCCCTTTTGATATCTATATTTCTTTTTATATAATAGTGGAGAGTGGAGAGATATGACTTGACTTATAATGCTGCATTACTATCAAAACTGTTCAATTACTTTTAAAGGAAGCTGTGATGTATTTCTAAATGTAATACATTGACAAGAGAAAGTAGGAAGTCATACTTCAAAGACATTCATAAATTACATTCGCTTTCTGACATTACGCTGTAAGGTTCATGAAATGAAAAATTAAAAATAAAACTGCAAATCCTTTGCTTATCTGTCATCTATTGTTATCTTTACTTATATATATTTCCGTTGTCACTTCAGACTCTTATTTCTAATGCTCTCAAATACATAAAGCCAAAGGCTTGTTCTTAGAAGTTGCGCAATCAAGTATTTCCTAATACTATCAAACTAGAACACACGGAGTCTGCGCTGAAATATATCCTTGTATATTGAAAAAACAAAGCAATTAAGACATTAACTAACAAAAGATGAACCATCACTCACGCACGGTTGCAAAAAATTGACAAAGTCGAAATTTCTGTTTTTACTAACAGCGAATATTCCTGCACAAAAACCATTTATGTTAATGTATGCAACATTTATTCGTGTCACGAGAACCTACATGAATGCTTATCGAACAGGAAAAGGAACTCCCAATGTAAAGGTTTACAAGCTTTTCGTAGAAGTGTTAGTGGTGTATTCCGAAAACGTGTTTTTCCCAGTATTATAAGGAGCTCTGACAACACTGCTAGTGAGAAGTGACACTGGGTGTGTGTTTTACCTTTACTTGTATGCATTTCACTATTCCATTTTCAACGAAAATTTACTAAGTTGAAAATGTCAGAAAAAAGTTGACAAATTGTCTATACTTGGAAACTCCGAAATTTATAGTGCGAGTTCTGATTGTCCGTTGTTACTTACAGGAAAATAGCATCGAGTTCTAGGTAGCGATACTGGAGTGATTGTCTTGTGTCAATAGATATGGGCCAGAACAAACATTTAACCGAATCTTTTATTTCTTAATTTTTAAGTTATAAATGAATCAAACTGTGCACATACCAGTACACGCTGTAAACAACATTTACTTCTTTTGCAAGAATTAAGACATAAACCAAAACGGGCCGCACAGCGATAATAAGCGTAAGAAACTGAGTTAGAAAAGAACCTTTGGTCCATATTAGTTTAGACTGGAAGTGGAAAATAGAGATTAACTGTTCATCCGGCTCCCTGGTCTCAAATTCATTACATTTTAATGTCATCGATCAGTCCAGTATATCTTTTAGAAACAAATCAATGGAATATAATGAAAGAGAGTAGAATTGATTTACCATTTTCTGCATGGTTGTCGGTTGTGGAGTTTGACTGTTGCGGAACACCTTAACATTTGGGTAAAAGAAATAATAAAAAATGTTTCGAGTCATACTTTTCTTAAACAAGTTGTACTAAAAAGTAAAATAGCTAATTTTATTTATGCATCACTAGAAAGAAAAGCATAAGGCGCGCTCTCATATACAGTCAGTTCATAAATTCTTGAATTGGCGCGCCCCATGTTTTTCATTTTACTCATGCATAAACAAAATTAATTTTTACTTTTTAGTACGAATTGTTTACGAAAACTATGTCTTTGAAAAGTTTTATTTTTATTTCTTCGATTTATTTCATTGTTCGGATACTTTTTCTCAAGCTAATGTTTTGTGACCCAAATCCTAAAATGTTCTGCAACCTGTCAAGCGCAACATCGATGCAGTCTA
This sequence comes from Lepisma saccharinum, assembly GCA_022664845.1. Classification (NCBI taxonomy): domain Eukaryota; kingdom Metazoa; phylum Arthropoda; class Insecta; order Zygentoma; family Lepismatidae; genus Lepisma; species Lepisma saccharinum. The sequence continues at coordinate 21,506 of JAGDQP010004146.1, forward strand.
TCATTTATTTTATTTATTAGAAGTTAGCACGGATACAGAAAACGCTATTTTACATCGTTCTTGTAACGATGTGATATAACAATAACAACAAAATAATTATACAGTAAGATATAAGATCAGTAATTTTACATTCCAAAATCTTATAACAAAGAAATGAGTTAAATTCACTTCTTTGCAATGAATCACGTTGCAATATTTGAGGACACGAGCACCATTGTGAACTAAAGAAAAGAATGTAAAAATGAATTGCGTTTGCTTAATAATTGAATTGTTATTATTTATTAACGTCCTAAACGAGCTTCAGCTTCTACAGCTTTTGGAGAATCCGGCGAGAATTAAACCCGTGACCACGCGCACAGAAAACGAGCGCGTTAACCTTTCGACTACACCGAGGTCATGTATATTTTGGTCTTTAATATTGAGTTGAAATCATTGAGGCCTTACATTATTTTATAAATCTTGTAAGTTCGGTTTTGATAACGTAACTAATTCACAAAGAACTTAATTTATATTTAGGAACCTCACTAGGACAAACCTCTTTTTAGCTGCATGAATAGTCAATCGACGACTTTACTTTTGAAGCAAATTTATTAAGTAGACTTTAGGCTTTTATTTCTCAGCCAAAAATGGAGCAGGGAAAAGGATGTGAGAAAGCTGTTCAGGGTTTAATTGAAGGTACCATCCCGATATAAAACTGACGTGACTTAGCCAAAACCCTAAAAGAACATCAAAGAGACCGCAGAGTTTGTAGAATTTACGATGTGTAAAGGGTTTCATTGAATTAATTTGCGAGTTTCTCGTACCAAAACATTGAACTCAAGAGTCTTTAGGTTTTATTGTATAAACTAACCTAACCGACACAACTGAGGATAATAAACGGACTAACGGATTGCTCTAAAACTATTTCATGTCTCATTTTTACTTTAAGATTAAAATTATAATTTTAGATTTAAAATTATCCTGAGGAATGTGATGAAGAAATAGCAAGAAATGCTGAAAAACAACTTACCAACGTCAAACAAAATAACTTTTCCTTCCTGGTTGCCTTCCTGATCAAGAATATTGCAACCTTGACATAGAACGTGAGGAAACAGAAACAGTACAAATGAATATTCTGCCTAAAGCCGTTAACACGTCGTCAGGTTCGGATGAATGAAAGTGATGGTCAAGGTTGTCTGCTAGTAGGAGAAAGACGGAAGAAAAAGAAAGTGGTTTCTTCCGAGTTTCACTTTCTTCCTAACTGGACCGACCATGAAGTTGCCGTTATGACCTGGTAATATTGAACTTGAACACAAGAAGCTAACACGCAACATGATTTTTCTCACACAAGGCTTCCTGATCAGGATAAATAATTCGTTTGCTCTATTGAAACGTGCTTGCAGATTTCTACGACACTTTATGTATTGACGCAGAATTATCTAATTTCTTGTGATTTTTTCAAAGTGAGTAGAAATTGCTTCCAATAAATTATTCTTAAACCTGCAGAGTTACAGTTTACCTGGCGAAGAGAACAAATGTTTCCTGTGTTCTATAGGTTAACTTACTCAAATTTGAATTTATTTATGACCTTTACGCAACTTTAGCTCAGACACCGGAATTCGATAGAGGAGATGATGTTGAAAGGAAGTTGGTCACGGCCTAGTTTTAAGGCAACTTCACGGCATTTGCCTAGTGAGAAGAGAAAATCCTGGAAAAACTTCAGTCAGGATGAGAGGCTTCGGAGATCGTTTCCAGGACCCTTCGACTGCTAAGCCAATGTTCTTTCTACCAATTGAAGTATGGGACGAGTTCCATTTCGCATCTCAATATTTTCTAACGTTCTTCAGTAGAATTCAAGTGAACGATTAACATCTCGTCAAATTTTAATTGCTTTTAATATTCACTTTCGATCAATAACGACAATTCGTGTTCCGGCCACGGTGACTCCGTGGTAGAGCAGTCACCTCTAGTGCTTGAGGTCGTCGCTTCGATCTCTGCTCGTGCCATGTCAGCTTTGTTGTGAACAAACACGTATGCGTAGGCTTTCTCGGGGTTCTCCCGTCTCCTCCCACTTTCTTAATTCCACCAATCATCCCATGATCATCCATCATGCCTGAGCCAACTTTTCCGAAAGGCCTTAAAAATTAAATTAAAAAAAGAATAAAAAAATAAACTATTCCTGTTACCCTTATGTTGTTACCTCAAGATATTTGAATTTGTATGTTGAAACGCATGATCTATCCCGAGTCTCATGGGTATCTTAGCTCAGAACGAATGCCGTGTTGGGAAGGAAGAAAATATCCGGAAATCCTCTGTTGGCTGTCACTGCGGTGTTTGACCAAAACTTGAAGGAAACTGATTTTTTAAATTTATTTTATGGCCTTTAGGCATCTTAGATCGATTTGAAGAAACTCTTAAACTCGATTAAGAGCGGAAAGAATATGGTGTACTCCAATTATCACTTGTATCATGATTTTTGTACCCGATTTTCTGTGTTTCTGACATTTGCCTGGTATGACAGGAGAAACCTTGGAAAATCTCACTCAGGTTCTTCCGATTGGCAAGCCAACACTCAACCAACTAAGCTACGGCCGCTCGGTTAATTACATACAAGTCTTCAGAATGGAAACAAAAGATTGGAATATGTTCTACTAGTGAGCTGGTCGGGGTGAGGCTGACATTCTATTCAATTTAATTCAATCTAGTGAGCTGATAATATAATAGCTGAGTGTGCTGTTGGGTTACACAATATCTTAAAACTATCGTCGTAACTTCTGTGGGTAAGGATTCTAGTAATGAACTGGTATCATTTCCGGAAAGGACTCAGCAGAGTTGAAACAAGGTCCGATTAAAATGCGAAAAAAAAAAATACATTCATAATAAAGCACAAGTTCAAAAATTATTACGTAAGAATTTTTTATCAAAAGTGCTGACTCAATTTTCTCTCCGCTGTACTCTCCATTTCTAAGCCAAGATGTTTCATATTTACCCTCAAATTAAAGTGTGGGAATAAAACCAGAAGTAGCAATCTTACAGAGAAAGTTTATGACATTTGTCAGTGTCACGGGTCAACAACATGAATAGTCTTCTTTGCACTCACGTAGTCGCTCTGCACATAAGTATATTATACCATTCTTTCGTGACTAATTATAGATGATCTAATCAGATATTATCTGCACAAATATTTTTTCATGATAAAACGTACAGTACAGTTTATCAAGAAAATGTGGTTTGAAGCAATTACCTTGCATGTATGAAAAAGATGAAAACATAACATAAGCGCTCAGAAAACTGGGTAAAAAATATGGACATAGATTTTTTCGATTGTGCAGCGGTTTGTGAAAGTCACGCTCACAGAATATAATTATGTATGGTCAACGAAGGTTTTCTTATGGTAGGTTTTTCCGTATTTCCACGATATGTGAAAAGATACTAAAAAAACAATGCTACTGTGTCTGCATTATGTAAGTTAAAGGGGCTTTAAAGTGTGAATAATAGGCATTTTCTTTGAACAAGAAATTAGCATATTTCCAACTAAAAAATACCGAGTTACAATGGCACATGTTATGTAACTTAGTCATTGTAACTTTTCTTTCAATGGTTAATTTTCAGTGCATCTTCTTACACAAATCCGAAAACTTAAGGAAACTGCTGCCTTTATGATGTGTGAGCAGTTGATATTAAGCATCTGTATACGTTTTTTTAGCTTGTCCACAATTGAATTTGTGTTTCAGAACTTGGCGTAAAAATATTCAAAATTTTAACCAGTAATAACAAAATATAATCATTGCATTTTGTTGATATACTTGTACCTCGATTGTAATATATAGGTTCATTGATCAATATTTTAAAGTTTGAGAGGTTTATCGGAGGTCACTAATTCTGTTGAGATTTTGGTTAGTCACTAACTCTATCTATTCGATAGTGACGAATGATACCATAAGGAAAAATAATCAACCATATGCATTATCCTGCTTTTAGTTCGATCGTATTGATGCAAATTAATAAGAACGTCATTAGTCAGCACTCGAACGAGCTTAGAATAACGAACTTAGATCTAAATTTAAATACCTTAGCCCATAATAAGTAACTTATCCAATTTCTGATCCCAATTTTCGAAGGATGTACTAGAAATACTATTGAGGCTACTTTTCATATAATTTACATTAAAATTGTTCTATGTGTTAAGTCCTATGTTCTATGCTTTTGCCATATCATTACTCTCATGACGAGATACGTATGATCAAGGAAAACTTGCTTGCGCTAAAATAATTTCCTTATAATGAGTATTGGCATGTGACCTTTGCAAAAACTTTTGTAAACTTCATTTTATATGGATCATTTTAATAACTATGGCCGCCACGATTATATGAGTGCAATGTATTTTAAAATTCACAAACATCCCTACACCGGGCGGGGTTTGAACCTGCAACCTCAAGAACGGCGGCAATGTACGCTGGCCCACACGACTTTCGAGGTCGGCACATGGCGTTTGAAAAACCAGAAGCATTAGGACTACTTCCTTCATTTGAAACAAGACCTGACATCGAAATAGATCCAATTCTTTCTTGGTCTTCGCTGATTATTCTTAGCCGTACCAGATGAATGCCTAATTGGGATGATTAATTAAGATCAGGGATGCTACGTCCTCATTGTTACTCTCAAAACAATGTGACCCTAAGATACTGTAAAGCCCATAGAAGCAGAACCTATTGATCAGCTGTGAAAGCTGGATGACTGAAAATTATAGCTATACTAATAACGATATAAACGCAAAGTTATTTATTAATTTGATTACTATACCATTATTTGAATTATTCAGTGTTTCGTTTACAATTTTAACTTTTTATTCATTTTTTTGGGGGGGGGGGGCTCAACTGGCAACTATGGACTAATCCAGTCACGTCTGAGGGATCACGTCCTTGGTCGAATTCTCTTCCGAGATCAGCGATGAGAAAGGTAGGACCATGGCCTTAGGTAAGATGCTATTGTGGGATCTACTGAAAGAGAAAACTGTGAGAACCCTTTAATATGTCGCGCATCTTGAAAACAGACTGCAAGTTGTACCTTTTTATCGCTTACGACATGTCGCTTGAGTAGCTGAAAAAAAAAGAGAAACAAAAGAAGAAAAATCAAGAGGATGGTGTTGCTAGTGCGCTTTGTGCATGAGATATATAAGGGAAGTATGAATAACTGACCTAAGAACGCCTGGCAAAGCTCTGGAGGAAAAACGCAACCTCAAAAAATTAAACATGACCATTGTGTACAAATGTTCATCTTTTTTCATTCTGTAGATTATCGACGGCTGTCTGCCAGAACGAAGCAGCAGGAAATCGGGCAACCTTTGCATAAACACAGTCATTTGCTTCCACTGTTTCATAAAAAACTCACCGTTTGTGTGGTTCTCAAGTCGCTTGATAACGGCGTTTGCATAAAAGTTGCCTAAGGCTAAACGCCGGCAACAGATAGTCCGCGACGTGATCGACGGAAATTTTCGTTATAGATAATAATAATAATAATAATAATAATAATAATAATAATAATAATAATAATAATAATAATAATAATAATAATAATAATAATAGGGTAAACTACATAACAAGTAGCCAATTATTACGTTTATGCTGTTCAAAGTGTCAAATGATATTTTAGTGTATAAAAGAGAGAAAATTAAACTCAGAGTATGTAATCACAAAAGTATATTTTCGATCCACCATGGGCACCTGGGAGGTCCAGGTTGCGAGGTTGCATCCTCCGTTAAATGTTCCGTGCATCGGAGATAAGTTTCAGTAACGTTGCTTATTGTAAACAGATAAACTACCTCAGCCATACAAATAAACTGCCTCATTCTATTGAACAATGAATGGTTCTCTATAGTGGAGTCGCTTAGCGTCAGAATTAGGTGAAATCGTTACACACCGGATTAAAGCGCCAAACTTTGTAAAGTGAATATACACTGCGCATATATATTACTTTAGTGGGAAGGTGCCCGTCCTGGCCTTCCACCATCTTGAAAAACGACGCCATCTTGAATTTTTGGAACTGCTCACTTTGTATCTGAAGAACCAATGGAACGATTTTAATTATTCTTTTTTAAATGAAAGAAGAAAGTCTAGATTATCGTAAATATAAATGCCTTAACACATCCAGTAATGTTTGAGATAAATGTTAATATTTGCAGTTGAATCGGTAGTTGAAAGAAGAAAATAAACGCCAAAGGACGGAAGTCGATTTTTAATGCCAAAAGCCTCTCAGTGAATAGAGTCATAGTGCCAGAGGCAAGAAAGAAATTATGGATTGTATGAAAAATTTCTTACTTCGAACTGGCGTTGTGTATGTAGCCAATAAGCAACGTTTCACGCAAAAACATAACTTTTCCATTTTTGGCGTTTATTTCCTTCATCCAATTACTGATTCAATTATGGGCTGTAATTCTAGAAAAGCACGGACAGATTTCTTATGCATTTGGTGGTTCTCAGTATTCAGTTTCAGTACGATTTTGCACGTAGATAGTAAAAGAAGAGGGTTTCCTATCGTAACCACAGTCCAGTGTTTGTCAAGTGTTTTCACGAATGAGAAATATTCTCAGTCGATGGAAATTCCGATCTCTAATAGACAGATAGAAAACGTGACTAAGTTATGGTGTAAGTGGTGGGAATAACTTTGTTTACGTTCTCGGGATTTGAAAAATGTATTTTTGTCTCTCTATACTGTTTTGATTTAGTGTTTCTTTTCATGACTGGAAGTTTAATCCAGTCGGTAAGACGCTGGAATTGTAACTGAACAACCCGTATTCAAGCTTCGCTTCAGGCTTCCGTTTTTTCTTTTGATTCCAGCATTCCCGAAAACTAAATTATGACTATTTTTCATTAGCCAAGTTAATGGAAATTTCCAGGTAGCTAAGGTTGCCTAGCTTATACCAGTAATGTTTCTGAAAATTTTTCACAGTCTGTAAAAACCACGCTTGTTCTCCATCTTCTTCCTAACATACAAATATTATGTTTCAAAAAATCAAAACGGAGTTACTAGATCTTTCTGAACCCCCAGAAGAAAATATTCCTTTATTTGAAACAAAAATATTTTATGTAGTAACAATTGTTCATTGACTGCCACCAGAAGAAGATTCCGATTTTAAAGAAAATTAGTTCCTTTTCTGCTATGGACTCATAGACAGCTACAAACCTGTGCCAGACTAGACATTGTCTGGGAATTGTATAAGGGAAAGCGATTGAAAAATGCATCAGGCAAAAGCAAAGGCAACGGTGTGAGAAAGAAAATATCTCTTGACACAAAGTTTCCGAAGAACTTTCAGTTCCTAAGCAATTTAAAGAATAATGAAAAACGCTTTTCTCTCCTGACTGAAGCTGTGCAGGTAAATCAGTTTGCTTGGTGGGAAATAAATTATTACAATAATAAATTATTATTGTTGTTGTTGAAGAAGAAGAAGTACTGTAGATAGACAGGAATTTCGATTCAACCAGTTTGTAAGATGCTAGCAATAAATCAAGATCGAACTGATTTTAGCTGCTATGAATTTTTAGAATCAATTAAGAACATATACTTACGTTAGCAGCATTATTCCTCAGTTCCATTACTTTCATTCCCAGAAACTTCCGAGAAAGTCACACATATTGAAACACTAAAATTAAGAAATCTTCGTCAACTGTCGATCAAATTTGATGTTTTATACTTCATATAAGAGATTATTAACTTTCTTTCTTTCTTTAACTTTTTTTTGGATAAAATAAGTAGATTTCGAGTAGATGTTATATTTATGATAATTTTATCAGTTGAAATTTAAATTTAGGAAACAAAATGTAGCAATTTACTATATTTGTTAAGTTCATTATATTTGAGGTAATCTAGATCTGTGGTTTTCAGCTACAGAAGACTCGAAAGCTACAGTTATATCTAGGAATTAACTGGCGGGACACACTTAAATCTACTATTTAAATAGAACACCTGGACCTTCCAGTGTTGTCTGAAACGAAGTGACATCTTTCCCAGCGTTCTTGTTAGGATATATTTTCACTTTGATTATACGAAATATTCAAAGCGCATGGTACCGCTAACTTCTTTGTTGGATGTGAATACAATTAGATTTGTTATTACAGAGTTTTCTTTAGTTCACGATGGTTCGTTGGGTCTTAAACCTTGCAGCGTTAATTTAACTCATTTTCTGACGTAATACAATGATGAAAATTTGCACAGCGACGTAAGTCGGGTGACAGAACAAAATTTCATTGTTACAGCCATATATTTCTATATTTTAAACGTATTTTTTTAATATTTTTATTATGGACTCCCTTATCCTAAAATAAATATTAGCATGCAACGATGTTGCGTCTGACTGGTTGCAGAACATTTTAGGATTTGGATCACAAAACATTAGTTTGAGAAAAAGTATCCAAACACCGAAATAACTCGAAAAAAATAATAAAAATAACTTTTTAAAAACATACTTCTCTTAAACAATTCGTACTAAAAAGTAAAAAATAATTTTGTCTCTGTATGACTAAAAAGAAAAGCACGGGCGCGCCAATTCAAGAATTATTAAAGTGACTGTATACGAATAGCTTAAGAAAAGTATGTTTTTAAACAGTTTTTTTTTTCTCTCTTTATTTCTTTGCTGGTTCCACTACATAGGTAGACAATCGAAACTAAATTAAATAATTTCAACCCCAACTAATGTAGAAACAAAATAGGAGAATGGAGTCTTCAGAAAAGGAAAGATTGAAATATATTCGTAATTTAACCTCATCCTCGAATTGACAGAAGTTTAAAAAGCAAAATAAACCGTTAGAAAAAAAAAATATAATTTTGTCTTTAGATGGAAAAATTATCGAAGGAAATAAATCGTCCTGATCCAAACAAATCGTCTTGTGTGAAATGAAAGTAAGCGTTTAAACTCAATTTCGTCCTTGGAGAGCCAAATTACGTGGAGAGCAAAATAAAGAGTCCAGGACGAAACTGAAATATGAAAATAATTTTGTACCTGGCACCAAAAACGAAATAGAAAAGAAATTTAATTACTTTTCAAAAAGAAACTGAACATTTTAATAAAGTTTAAATATAAATATGTGTACCTAGCGGTTTGCTTGGATATTATCTGACTCAGTTCTCAAACTTGGTGCTAAGCACAGTATAGCCTGTTAAGTGCCCATGGCAATTGCCACTTACCCGACCATAAAGGAACTGGAAGAGCAGCGATACGTGTGAAATTATGTGTCAAATTGCTGAAACTTTGTACACAGATCTTTGACATGTTGCATGAAGCCTGTTGTGAAGAACGTTTAAGTCGAAAACAATGCAACTCCAGAGGCCAGAGATGAAGCAGAACAAGCCGTAGATGGTTCATCACGATAACGTGCGTTCTCATTCCTTGCTCGTTTTCCGTCTTATTTTGACAAAACACCAGATACCCCTTGTCCCACAATCGACCTACTTCCTGATTTGGCACCAGTAGACCTCTTCCATAAATTGAAGTCGATACTCTAAGATTGCAGGTTACAGACAATGGAGAGATCAAGATGAATCGTTACGGATACTCCAGGTCATTCAAAGGCTGAAGTTTCAGTAGGTATTCCTGAACTGGAAGGAATTCTGAGAGTGGTGTATGTACAGTAAAGAGGAGACGGGTCCAGTTTCTTTCTGAACAGTCCCTGTACATATTTTTGTCCCATGGCACAAAATTCGGATTATTTTTCTTTTGTTTGTTTGTCGGTACTTGTAGATGCCCGAGACTGCTTTCAATTTCCCTGTGTAGATGCCCCCTTACTCTTCTTGGGTTTAAGCAAAAGTTAATCTTTGTTTACTCTTGAAATAGTTTCCTTGAAGTGTTGGGAAGTTAAGATGAAATTAATGTGAAAGAATTCCTCCTTTTTTACCCTTTTCATAGAATGTTAATCGCATGCCCCTTGAGTGATTGGATTCAAAATTAAATCACTTCAGAGCCTAACTCCAACAATGTACTTGTGCATGTTGCAAAATTGTTAAATCCTTCGGAAACTATCGGAACACATATAGGATTCGGTCATAAGTTAATTTATCTTTCAAACTGACCTCACGGGCCGCAAAAAAAGGTTTCGTGGGCCGCTAGTTGGAAATCCTCCGTCATTTAGACTCTCCTCTTTCATTAAAAAAAATAATTAAAATCGGTTCATTGGTTCTTCAGATATTGAAAGCGAAAATAAGCGGTCCCAAAACTTCAAGATGGGATCGTTTTTCTAGATGGCGGAAGGTCAGGTCGGGCACCTCTCCACTAAAGTAGTGTATATTGACTGTACAAAGTTTGGTGCTTTAATCAGATATGTAACGATTTTCTCGTTAAGGGACTCCACTACTATAACCAGAACAATATCAGCACCAGGCAAGATACAAAGCCAGGGGCATTGCAGTTCAAAAAGCACTAAAAGTGAGAAGGAACCACTGGATGCACAAGTTTATTTTAAGACCTAAGAGATCCACTTTGGGTTACCTTAGACTTCCTATTGTCTTAAATTTACGTATTTAAAATACATTTTAAGTATTTTATTTAACGTCTCGAGCCAAATGCTTAAAAATGAAGACATACCACATGAGCACACATACGCGAAAATGTTGATTTAACATTGAGAAATTCCACATATGTCTGCCTTTTCAACGTTTTTTCACCAAAGGGTAATTTCTGCTCTGAAATATACTAAAGGAAATTATAAGAATGAAATATTCCATGCCATCTGGGTGTTCATGTTTCAGATTCTACGTTTGTTGTTGTAGGAAGATGGTTCCGGATGATTCATTTCAGTAACTAACAAGAGAAGAAAATAAACATGATGATTACGAAGGTAGAAAAGGTGTTTTATTTGCCCTGCCTCATTTTTATGTGTCCGCCGAGAAGCTAACAATGCGAAGAGTATAGAGCACACACAAAAGTAAACGTAAAGTAGGTCTTGGATGACTTTCACCTCATTTAAGAATTTTCTTTCTGAAGCAACTTTGTACGCTATGGATATATAGGCCTATATAACAGCTGGCTTCGTATTTGTTGCATAAGTGGTGATGGAGGAGCGCGCGTTTCTATCTCAAAGTGCAGGGACCATTGTACCAAGCAGTTTATGTAATAGCATACGTAACAATTGAGATATAAGAAACGATCAGATTACGCTTTATTAATCCCCCCTTCATTCTCACAACTTTCCGTAGACTTCATACTACAAAATAACGAAATATTATTTTCTTTTAAATCGAAAGCCAAATTTTGTTTTTACTCGCCTTTCTGCTGCAAAAGTAGGTCTCGGTGCAGTACAGTAACATCGTGATGTAATGAGAAGGAATACTAACTCAAACCATTCTCACTTGGGATAGTTATTTTTTGTGGGTAATACGCCCTCATACAAATTACATATTATTTTCCCTTGACCATGAACAAAAGAAATTATTTTGTAATGTAATTTCATCCTTGCCAAATAATAAAAAAAAACAATATTTTTTTTTTCTGTTTTTCGTTTCATAACTTAGAAGAAAGTGTAGAACAAGGTAAGAATTTAATATTGCGATAACATTATTATTACTTACTATTGCTATATAAATTCTAATTATAAGTATATAACTTATTTCAGTAACTCATAAACTGAACAATCTTAATTCAAAAATCACCAGTTCACAATTACAAAGATTTAAAAAAAATCAATATTTACAGCGATAAACCATAAACAAGTACACACCTTGTATTTAAGTAATATGTACCTGCTACGCGTGGTAATTCCACATATGTACATGTTTTTACAGATTTGTGTGTAGTGACTACTCTCAACGTCAACAAGTATCCTTCGAACCCCTGCGATCGCATATTATTGAGTGATTTTTAATAATAGCGTATCCGAAGTTGGGATATCCCACTTTCAATGAGCTGATTATGAAGTTCAAAACAGTGCGAAGGGCAAATGTGATGGCGCGTTCAGTCCTTCTGGACCGACCATTCAACTGATGTTTGCACAGCAGGTGATAGAAGGCCATCCATGTTGTAAGAGTGCTACATGTGTCAGAGCTTAAGTTGAGTTCTAACGCAGTTGGCCATTATCTTCATCAACTAGGCAAGGTGAAACCCACTGCTCAACACAGCCAATATTGCCAAATGGAAACTGTGGGCAACGGAGATGGTGCCATGTCCACTGAGCTTTAGGCAAAGAATTCAAAAGATTCGTCCTTTGCTCAGCTTTCATGTAGCGTCGCATTTGGACCTGGGGAGAGGTTTGCCAAGAGTTCAGCATGAACCGACTGCAACCAACCGTCAAGTATGGCGGATTTACCTTTATGGTATAGGATGCCATTCTGTGTACAGGACAATCTGAGCTCGTGAAATGTGTGGAAAATATTAACAGCGTAAAATACACCAAAATATTGGAAAACAGTTTGCTTCCAATATTCTTAGGTGGTACGCTGACGATACGATAGCTCGTAAATACTGGCGCTCCGTGCCACGCTTATAAAACGACTCGTGGTTAGCTGGCACAATAATGCATCCAAGCGCTTGCATGGGTCAGTCACGTCTGTCAATTACCGCAAGAGTTACCGGACATAAATGCTTTTGAACACGTCTCTGCTACGCTTAATCGTGCAGTGTTGCAAAGTTCCCGAAAACTTGATCCTGGTGGAATACTGTTTGAATGTCTGCGTGTCGAGTGGGCCAACATTTCACATATCAAGATAGCAGAACTCGTTGAGTCTATCCCGGATTGGCTTAGGACTTTGAAGAAAGCACGCGGTGGAACAACTAAATTTTAATGTTCATGTACTCGTATTGCATTTATGTCCAATCTCTGCCATCCAACAAAACCACCAAGGCCTAAATTAATAAGAGATTTCGGCTAATTCTTTTCTCTGTGTTCTGAAGTTCAAAGTAGTGCTCCTTGCAATTAGTTTCCTCATCCTTATCGTCATATACTTTCTTTAGAGTTTTCTCTATGCAATAAAAGAATTCTTATGAAGTGCAGAATACAACTACTTGCAATTCTTTACAGACCTTATCACCATAGCATTTATCTTCTTTAGATTTGTTTCTGTGTATGAAGAAAATTCATCAACTCTAACCGAGTGAGCGTACCTAGAGCATTGACTTTTAATACGGGATTTCCTGGTTTCGAACCCAGGAACCTTCCACACTGAGGTTTTCATGGTTTCCTTATTCACACCACGAAAATGCCTGGTTGGTCTGTACCTTCGAACTAGACGGAATTTGTTTCCACACCCTATCCCTAAACCCACCCCTGCCACAAATAAAATTCAATTATTCATCAACTTCTAACTAGATAGCGATTACTGGAGTAGAACAAGCTTAGCATCTATAGCTCAGTTGGAATAGCGTTGGTTTTGCATTCGGAAGGTCCTGACTTCGATACAAGCGGTTGCACATTCTGACTGAAGATTTTCTCAGTTACACGAGGGTAATGCCGGGATGGTACCTTCGAAATTAAGCTCAAGCCTACTTCTTTCCCACATTATTTCTGCACATTTATCCGGGCCTGAGTCATACTTGTGTAAAGGTCATAAAAAATTTAAAACAATTCAATTCCGGAGTAGAACAATTTTAATTTTGAGTTTAAAGCTAAGATGCTGAAAATTATTTATGCGTTAACCATTTTCATGTTCTCAGTCAACATTTAATGTTATTTTTAATTTAACAGTTTTTTAATGTTTTACCAGAAAATTTTTGTTATCCGCTACCAGGGATGTCATTGAGGGTATATGAGGGTATACCCACCTCTATTTATTAGGTATAAGCGTATACCCACCTAAAATTTATAAAGTACGCAGGTATATGGAATAGTAATCGAAAAGTTTCTTTACAACGAGCGAAGCGTATACCCACCTAAAAATTTAGCATTACATCCCTGCTTCCTACCAAATAAATACGTAAATAAATGCCTTCATTACCCTAGGGATTAATAGTTACAAGTTCTGAAAAACTTAACAGTATAAACTGTATCCATTTTTATTATTTTTTAAAAGATATTTTTTTATTATTGTCCTTGCAAAACAGAACGATTTTAGCTAAAACGATTACTAAGGCAGTATGATTATAAACATTTATAAGCATTATAATAGTCAACACCTTTCATTTTGTGGCATTATATTTGTAACATTAAACTTAATTTGTGACATTAAACTTAATGAAGCTGAAAGGATTGAAATTTCATGAAAAATTCCAGTTTCCATTTTTTCCATATATCATGCTATATGTTTGTAAATTCCGTTCCATGTTAATATCTTTCAATACTCAAACTTAAAGCTGTAGGTTGTTACCGCCCATAAAATTTATTTTATCTTATCTTATCTTAAAGCTGTATGAAAAAAATAAAAACTTATGATTTGTTTCAGGAACGTCCATCACTACTTTTCTACTAGAGTACGATCCTCATTAGAAGACGCAATTTATATACTCGTATTTCCTGTTACAATTTTGTTTGTAATGTTAAATCGAGTGACAGACAAGTGTTTAAATGTATAACATTGTTTGCATATCAATCAGTATATAGTTTGAGAGATAGCTAAAAGAATCACACTCCTTGAAAGTTGTCAGTTCTGGAGGTAAAATATAAAGTTATAGTAATATAAAATATAATCTTACCACATGCGTTACCGTAATTCTGTTTTACATAATAAGCATAAAATTTATGCCACCTTTATTATATTTGTGAGTATTCAAATTTCCTACGATTTGCGAATCTGTAATATTGTATTCGAAAAATATTGAACAAATTGAATATCGCCTGGAGGAGTGGTTACTTTCGTCACTTCAATCCAATTCGATCCCTGGAATGTAGTGGTTTGGAATCTACTTGAAACTATTGATTCTGTCCTTATAAAAGCAACTTTACAAGAACTGTACCATTTTTCGATATTTCACATGGACAATTCATATTGAACATCGATATCGAGAAAAGTTAATATCGAATTTTGATACCGACCAATTTTTCTGTACGATCGCTTTTGAATTTCCTGCGAGCTTCTGATTTGAAGAAGACTCAAAGTCCAGAGTTTTTCAATATGGATAATTTTTGGTTTACAACATTTTTTTATGAACATTTGATTTTCAACGATTGTTCGATAAACACTCATGTTGTGGTATTCGATATATCGGTCGATATTCGATATCGCAATTTGAAAATCGCACGAACCCACTAGAAAGAAATGACAGACGAAGGTTCAATTTTCCAGACATTGTGAATAATAAGAATACGCTAACGAAACAAAGACACTATCTATACGTTATTTAAAAATAATGTTCATGAATCGAACTGTTTAGACAGCAACAGAAAAATATAATTTTACTTAAATTAGAAACATGGGTAGCTGTTGAGCTGCAGGCACCCAACTATTGCGACAGATTGCTTAAAATGACGTAATTTGTGAAAAAAAGTTTATGGCAGATGAATGTAGTTTCGATTGGATTTCTATGCTTTTCTACTGTCTAATGTCTATTTCATGTATAAAAAGTTCTTACGTCAAGTAAGGGAGACGCACCAGTAATGGACATTTTAAGGACACTTTTCACCATTATAATTTTTTAACTCAAATACAGTTCAAATGTACTGACCAAATGAGAATGTTATACGTTCTCAATGATTTCTTGTAGTATTTTGTATCCATTACTTTAATTAACATACACTATTTGAGAGGAAATAACGTTTTTTGTCTAACATTGCTTCTGTACCAGTGATGGACATGGATAAAACTGGATGTTCCTGTAAAGGACACCCAGTAATGGACATACAGTTTAACTCAAAATAATGTAATTAATCATTGCTTATATTGCAAATATGAGTACTAAACAAGATTATATGTTAAATGTTGTTCTTTGATTATCTTATTGTTTCATGGAATTCCACTGAATGATCATACCGAAGATCGTGGGTTCGAAACCAGCGGTCGACCATCCTTACTGAGGTTTTAACAGGGTTTCTCCTCAGTCATACCAGATAAATACCCTGACGGTACCTTTAATTTAGACCTGTCCGACTTCTTCCCGCTTCCTTTCCCCCAACCCTGTTCCGCCCTGAGCCATAGATTTCTTGTGGCCATAAAAGTACAAATACCAAGTTGAAATGAATAGTGTCTAATACTACAAGAAATCATTTCATTAATGTGCATCACAGCGTCCATCATTGGAAAAAATGGGACCAAAAATTTCCTGGCAAACTTATGATCATGAAGAGAAAATAATTATTCTAAAGTTGAAGTAAAACAACTAACAGAATTACGATTGCGCCCTCGAATTAGCCAAGAGTTTAATACGCTCACTTTTTGCGCGCGTGGTCATGGGTTCAATTTCCGTGAGAGCTATTGAAAGGATTGGTTCGAAACTCACTTTAACAAAATTGTAAATCTCGTCCTTAGAAGCTCACAAGCTTGCTTAGGACGTTAATAACATTTCAATTAATCAAGGACTTTTATTTCAACCTAGTAATGAATAATGAGTGTCGAAAATTGGACAAAAACTACTTTACCGTACAAGTGATGGACACCCCCTGTTTTGCAAAACGATCTAAGTTATAGTTGTTTTGGTCATGTATATCCTGAAACAAAGACATTTCGTAATAGATAATAGTGCAGAACAACGAAAGTATTCGTTATTGTAATTTCATAAATAAAAAAACGAAAGCTCTTACCTTAAAAACTCGCTTAACAGAATGCATTGAAGAGCAGATGCGATTATGGACCTAACTTCAACATCATGTCAGAAATGCCAGATGAAACCAATGACGAGTGAATAATAGTAGTGGCATCAGAACATACTATATTAAATTTTCCTACGTAGGTGAAATGATTCCCGCCCTTAATAAAATCTTATTTTGCGAAATTTATCTTCAAGTGTCCATTACTGGTGCTTTTACCTTATTACAATGAAAGACATCTATGTGACTTCCTATAATCTCAAAAGCACATATTAAATGCAGTTATACTTACAGAAAAGTGTTAAAAGCTTGTTCGCAATTCATATTTCGTTCCAATTCCTCAGAAACCTTATATTTTCATAAAGGATTCAGCTTCTTACAACTGTCTGAGTTCCGGTGAAAATATAGCAAATCATATTAGATTGTGTAGTTAATTTTTCTGAAGAAGAAATAGTCATGTTGCCTGCTTATGATATTTTGGATAAATGTACGAGTACATATAAACTGGAAAAGTTCAAAATAGATATTTTTAATATTTCTTTAACTATAAAAGCACACTAGATGAATGTACGTATATAAAATGTATACTATTTTCTATACACACGATTAAGGAACTCCATATATGAATAATAATGTAATTTATTACTTATAACTTCTATATGATAAACTGCACGCGTGAATAATAAACATAATACAACTGATTCAAACCCTAGCAATCAATATAAACCGCTTTTCTAAATTAAAACAACACCAATGTATACTATTCTCTAAATGAACATATATTAAATCTATAACAAATAAACATTGGGAGGTTGGGGATTTGGGAGGTTGTGGGTTCGCTCCCAGCGACCGATCATCTTGACTGAGGTTTTCCCAGGGTTTTCCATCAGTCACCCCAGGCAAATGCCGGGGTGGCACCTTCAACATAGGCCCTGGCCGACACCTTTCGACTCCTTTCCCCTCCCCTATCCCGACCTGAGCCTTAGATGCCTAAAGGTTATAAATAAAATTCAAAATTCTGATTGTCTCCATGACACACACAATCGATGATAAGGGGAAGGTACTGACAAGAGGCAAATCTAATAAAAGGTTAACAATGTTTCGCTTTATAATGCATAACACTGAGCATATAGTCTTTCTCAAACATTAAAGAACAAGAAAATATAACATATGTGTTGATCAATGAGGCTTCAATAAGCTTCGATCAATAATCAACAAACAGAACAAAGAGAGAGAGAGAGAGAGATGAATTTACTACCTACACCAGACTAACGCCGGGATGGTGCGTCCCTGGCCCACTCCTTCCCACATTCTTTCTCCTATCCTATCTCGCCCTGAGCCATTGATGCCTAAAGGCCATAAATCAAATCAAAATTAAACGTAGATAACCTCTCACTTCGTAAGTGAAAGACTTTCTTTGTCCCTTTGTTTGAAATATCAGAGATGAGTATCTTTAATTATTGAGTAATGTAGACTATTATTTAACACGATAGTATATGTCTAACGTTGGAGTTACTGGTCTCCCACAAGGTGCCTCCCCAGGTAGTGGATAGGGGAATGCCGACCAGATATGGCGGGTACCGGAATCAGCATAATCAACAACTATTGATTCAAAAACTAGGTTCATAATATTGTTGAAAACAGCAAACATTTGGTATTATTATTGTTGTGCATAGCTTTTCTTAAGATGCCTGTTTTGTCAGTTGTCCTACTTAACAAATGATGAAGTTTACGGGCATATGATTCTATGTACAATCAGAATAATTTAGCGTGTGATTTGGTCTACAATGAAAAAATCGGATTTAAGAAACATTTAAGGACAGGTAACTATTCTTCAGATATTTGGAAATGATTCAATGTATCTGTAATGCAGTGTATATAACATATAATGAATTGGACAATAATGTCAACAACGTTGTATTCATTGTTGATCACTACTGCACCTAACAGAATATGATATCAGATCTTATCAATGTAATTAATTGATGAATTGAACTGTTTTATAACAAATAAAATAACATTGCTCAATTTAGTTATTGATTTTGGGTGCACTTTAGATGTTTCTTCAGTTTCAGATATTGTGACACTAGTGAATTCGGATACAATTATGGAACTTTAGCTAACAAAGTGGCGATCGAGTATTGGCGATACGAATCCACTGAACAGCAATAAACATGGCAACTTCTAATTTGTTATTTAGTACCTTTGATTCCGAAAGAGACAAGATAACTCTATATTTAGAAAGATTCAACTTTCATTGCAAGGTGTTGGATGTGACTGCAGATAAGAAATCAAATTTATTACTAGCTTCATTAGCAAGCGAAGCTTTGGAGAAATTAAAAATTCAGGTTAGCCCTTTAAGCGTTTCTGAACTCACATATGAGCAAATAGAAGAATACTTGGTGAAAATTCTTGATATTCCATCAAACTATCGCACAGAGCAATTTCATTTTCACACCTTGATACAGGTCTATGGAAATCGATATCAGATTACATACATGCAATTAAGTTGCAAGCAAGTAAATGGAAATATGGGGAGTTTTTAGATGAGACACTAGTTCACCAGCTAATTCTAGGAGTTCGTGATGTCACAGTACGTAAACAGCTATTAGCAATGGACAAGCTGGATTTTGATAAAGCTTCTTATATCGCTCTGCAACATGAGCTCAACGAACGTGATAGCGCGGAATTAACCCATAGGTTAGCTCAAACAAATCTTTCTCCGCATAACGTCAGCAAAGTAGAGAAAAACATTAAAAACATTGTATGTGTGAACAAGCACACACTGTACCACAATTGGTACGTAAATGCTTTTATTGTTCCCGTTCTCACCAAAAAGGAAATTGTCCGGCGTACAACAAGCTGTGTGAAAAATATAGAGCCAAAGGACATTTCAAAATTTGTTGTGAGCGGGTACAGCGATGGAGAAAGCAAAATAGTATAAAAGATCCAATAAAGGTGATCGAGTAACAAAATTAGGATTCAAAAACAAATGAACAGATCACCAGTTGAGGATTTGGTTTAACTGACATCAGGTTGAATAGTCTCGAACTACGTCAAAACTACCAAGTATCGCCACCAACGATGGCTCGTATGTATGTATATAAACAATACTCTTATATACAGTTTAGTAAATACATGACCGATTTTGGATAGCGACTCAATTGCTTGATTAGAATTATCAGTAACTCCTTGGGATATTCCAAAAACAGAATTCGCTATTAATAACACAACATTAAATATCATTGGTTCTATAAATGTATCATGTATATATAGGTCATCTCAATATTTCTTGGAATGGTATGTTACAGACACGAAACTTAACAACGTTTTAGGACGAACCGGTATGGAACAGCTTTTAGGTTCACGGCGCAAGAGGTTGTATTTGGTAGGTAGATCAAAAGTCTATGCAAAGTTCACTAATACGCCTACATCAACATCATCTGTAATTAGAGAGCAACGAAACAAGTATCCAGTGTTCATAAATGAATCACACCAAATATCCAATCAAATGCTTATTTTAGTATCTCAACTACAGCAATTAACTAATGATATGAAAAATATTAAGACTACGTTAATAAATCATGGTTCGTTACTTGAAGCAAATGAGAATTCAGAGGTCATGGAAAGCAAGCATACTCTTTTATTGCAGCAAACAGATTCAATGGAAACAGAAACGTTGAAAGCAAACACACCACAAACAATGTCTAATAACAATTCCCAAGAAGTTATACAAGATAAGGAACAACAAGTATCTCATATAACCCCTACTTCATCTGAGATGAAAGTACACGAAAGTGCAAAGGGTGATTGCGTATCTAATGACATTAATCAAGTACTTCAGGAGTTTGGTTTTGGATACTGCTTGAATCATCCTGCTATTCAAGCACAGAAGCCAGTTTCGAATATTTGGCTACAAAAAGTTTTCGTAAATGAACTTAAAAATGATGTTTCTAAGTTAATCGACGCATTACAACTTAATATCTCATGACAATGTGTGGTACGGAACAGAAACAGTTTGTTGACTTAAAATGCTTACGAATTTTAAGGACAATTTGGTGATATAGGTCAAACGGAACAGTTATACTTTGAATATTACACAGTAGTAAAAGAGACTGTAAGATATTAAGTCCAGTGACTGCAATTGTGGTGGAATTATGTATGAATGAATGAGATTAATTTTATGAAATCAATTTAATCTAAATATGTTACTGCATTTTCTATATAGGTTAGGTAAAATCATGTTTTGTACCATTCATGAATATTATAGTAATTGAGATTTCATTGCTTATGTGGTATTTTTGGTGGTAAGCAATCGCTTCATTTTCAGAGAAGTAGGGCGTGAATTGTGAGATCCCAGAACAATGTCATAATTAATCAGCATAATCAACAACTGTTGATTCAAAAACTAGGTTCATAATATTGTTGAAAACAGCAAACATTTGGTATTATTATTGTTGTGCATAGCTTCTCTTAAGATGTCTGTTTTGTTAGTTGTCCTACTTAACAAATGGTGAAGTTTACGGGCATATGATTCTATGTACAATCAGAATAATTTAGCGTGTGATTTGGTCTACAATGAAAAAATCGGATTTAAGAAACATTTAAGGACAGGTAACTATTCTTCAGATATTTGGAAATGATTCAATGTATCTGTAATGCAGTGTATATAACATATAATGAATTGGACAATAATGTCAACAACGTTGTATTCATTGTTGATCACTACTGCACCTAATGGAATATGATATCAGATCTTATCAATGTAATTAATTCATGCTTTGAGCTGTTTTATTTCATATAAAATAACATTGCTCAATTTAGTTATTGATTTTGGGTGCACTTTAGATGTTCCCCCAGTTTCAGATATTGTGACACTAGTGAATTCGGATACAATAATAGAACTTTAGCTAACACGGACCAAAACCAGTAATGCTTCCTTGCGGTTACTAGAGAGATCTACAAAGGCTAGCTGAAGATAACCCCGAACAAAAATATCATGGTCAGGGAAAGCAGCATCACCACATCGAGGCTGAAGGTGAATGACATCTGCAAGCTCAGAGATGTACAGAGGACGACATTTTGAATGTCTCCCTTTACTGTGTAGTGATCCATTTTCCGTTGGTCACAACATATCTTACCCTCTCCCTTTTTAATGTGTCTTTTACTTTTTCGTTCGTATTTTATCGGTAAATTGTTCTCGTCTTTGGTTTTCTTCAAAGGGTTTTATTTGTTCACGTGACAACAAAGCCGAGCCACTCAGGTCATCCCTTTCATTGTTGTGTTGGCGGGATTTTCTTCTTTTATTTCTTTGCTTTATTACTTATTTATTTTTTCCAATTTTTTTGTCTTATTTCTTGAACAATTTTTCTTTTCTTTTAAATTTTCAAAAATAAATTGAAAGGTCTGATTGTTGGTTTATTTTCGTCGAGAATTTTGGTGGGTTGAGCCACACACCCTTTTGCTACTTGTCTGATTCGATCCTTTTCTCTCATTAGCTGAGCCGATCAGGAGTTCAACCATGGTCATCGTGTAGAAGAAGCTGCACAAAATTATGCTGCCTCCGAAAATTAAATAATAAGTGAATTTATAATGCAGCACAATATCTTAAAGTTTTATTAATACAAAAGCAACCTCTTCTGTTCGAATATATAGATTTTTTGGAAGTGGTATTCTTCAAATTCTTAATGGTAGAAGCTGAAAATTTAATTTTACAGTTGGCGTTTTGCATCGTCCATAATGGATGCCCCTTGAAGTGTGAAACAATAAGTTTTTGTGGGGTTCATCAGTGTGTGAGGTGATTTTTGTTATATATGTGGTGTGCATTTGTTATTTTCTGTTTTAAAATAAAAGTAAAATACAATATATTAGTTGTGGTTCTAAGCCCATTTTTCTTCTGTGTATGTGTAAAAGTGATTTAGGGCACCTTCGGCATGTTAGTGATTTGTGGTTTTAGTGGAAGCTTATGTAAAATGAAGGTGTCCGTTTAATTTGGTAGGCATCGGGGGTCGGTTTACTATCAGGTACCTATGGCTAATGTCTTAAAATTCCTCTTTCTCTCTCAGAAACCCAAGTCTGTTTTACGTATACTTTTAGATAGCTAAATTTCAGCACATAAAATTTTGGTTCGTATGCGTTGAAGATTTCATCTTGCACTATGCTACCTTTCAAATGAACGTTCTTTTTGCACTCAGCATTTTTGATTGTTTCTTTTGAAATTGGTATGTTTTAAATTGCACGAAATATCTATAGTATATCCGTTTAAGTAAACGTAAAATTTAACGATTCTCAATATTTTATTCCGGTTATCAACAAAGTTCGCTACTCCTCCGAATTTCTATATGCGAACCGTAAGTCAGTTCGCATATAGAAATTCGTACTGCAAATATATACCCAACCCAACCATTTGCACCATGTTTATATTATCCGATCGGAGGTTAGGTTATGTGGAGTTTACAAATGGGAAAATTACGTACGAAATGTTTAACAATGAATTTGAAATATTAAAGTAACTCTCTGCCTAGTAGTTATATTTGTAAATAAATCCGTTTCGTAGAAAGAAGTGTTATGCTTCGATAATTGTGGAAACTCTGTTTAACTAGGCTAAAGTATAGAATGTCTACCACATTTGAAAAAGTAACCTAATCTTTTTGGTAAAATGAGTGTGTGAAATCTTGTCTCTGCTCTTAAGAAGAGCATTTCTGTAATCAAATTAATTTAGCTCTCAGTATGTGAAATTAACAGCATCTTTAAAACTCATTTTGATGTGCTAAAGATTCTATTCAGAAACTTTTTTTTTTTTTAAGAAAATCAGTAATCAGTCTTTATGCATTGTCGTTTTTAAAAATAAATTATATTTTACCAGATAATCCTTGTGCCAAGGGTTTTATTAAGAAGTAGCTAGTTTACCATCACTGTGGTATTGCTGTAAAGATTCTCAACCTTTCGCTATTTTAGTCCGCGAAGTGTTATTTCATATGTATGTGAGAAAGTAATTTCAGATGAAGTTAAAGTTTGATATTTTGATTCAGTGCTTCTGCAATCATTAGGGAATAACCAAAGCAGTTAAGTGTATCTAAATTTCGTGTTAAATGTTAACTGGTGTACGGTTGCGTTAAGCCTTGTACTATTTTAGGGGCCTAGTTGCATTAGGTCACTAAAATAGTGTTTTGTGTTTGGTTTTCCTGCGAGATGTTCTCGCCTGCGTCCCTCTCTCCCTTTTTGGGGGAACCTTTTCCTGGTCCTCTGCTTCTTGCCAACTTTCCGCGTTTTAGCACTTCTTTTCGGGCTTATTCCATGCATGCTTCGTGGTTCTGAACTACTGCGTGTTTTGTCTTCGATGGTCCTAGGCTGAAGCAGGTACTGATGGTAGGTACCTGCCCTGTCTTCAGGTCCGATAGAAGTTCCTTTTTTGTGCTCTCTCATGTGGCGTACTGTAGGCTTGTCTCTTAGGTAGGTTTGACCACGTTATGTGAAATTTTTGGTAAGCCCCTTTTACTATAACAGGGCGCCACGGCCCCCCTTGTTTGCTTTTCTGTCTACCTGCCTTTGAGGAGAAATTCCCGCTATATTACAACTGCGAGGTTATAGAGCTACCACGCTGCACCGCTAAATCATGTCAAGAAATAGTAACAGATGGTTCATGGGTTCTCCTGGGGTAAAATATTCCGGAGGTAAACTAGCCCCTCATTCGCATCTCCGGGCGGGGACTGCTTCAGGGAGCTCCAAGAACAGGATTAAGAAAGACCTTAGGATAGGAACGTAGAACGTACGATCGTTATACAAAACGGGAGCTCCTTAGATGTCGGTACGCCAGACCGAGAAGTACGAGTTGGACATAGTAGCGATACACGAAGTCCGGTGGGAGAATCAGGATAGCATCCGACAGGGAAAATAAACTTTCTACTATGGAGGAACACAGTCTCACGATTTCCGAACAGGATTTCTCATTAAGAAGAGTATCCTCTCGGCGGTTCAGAATATAGGTTCGTAAACGAAAGATTGTCGTACGTTACGATACGTACCCGATGGTGCAATACGGTTCTAATAAATGTCTATGCTCCGATCGAGCAGGCTAATGATAATGACATATATACATTTTACGAGGAGCTAGAAAAGCTGTTTGACAGGTTACCGAAATATAATACGAAAATTTTGTTGTTTGATTTCAACGCTAAGGTAGGGGGAACCTACTATAGGCAGATACAGCCATCATGAAATCACCACCAACAATGGAGAAAGACTGATAACTTTCGCGACGTTGAAAGACCTACTAGTAGAGAGTACATACTTCCAGAACAAACACATACACAAATACACATGGGTATCTCCGGATGGCAAAACGCTCAAACAGATCAATCACGTATTAGTAGATAGCAGAAGACACACCAATATAATGGATGTTAGGTCCTACAAAGGAGCGGAAGGTGACACCGACCATCAGTTAGTGATCACAAATGTGAGGGAAAAGTTATGCATCGCGAATAAAGAAAAAGCGGACTGTCAACTCGAAATCTCCAATAGGTTCGAAATCTTAGTCGATTAGAGTAGTAATCAAGATGAAATTAATAGTGAAATTGATGTAAGTAAAATGTGAGAGGTAATTCGTGACACAGTGAAGGGCGCAGCGAAAGAAAGTGTAGGTGAGAAGAAATACCAGAAAAACAAGCCTTGGTTTCATGAAGAATGCTTTAAACTTGATGAGTAACGAAATACGTAAGGCAGCGAAGACTACGTAATAAAAGCGAAGTAAATACCAATAACTACAGTAACGCGCAAGGCAACGTCACACTCGGGTTCAGAAACAAAAACGAGAATATCTGACGCAGAAGATTCAGGAGATAGAGGAAAACGGGAAGACAAATTCCATACGAGATCTATACAAAGAGGTAAACTCGTTAAGAAAAGGTTACCACCCGAGGTTAGGGATGATTAGAAATGAATGTGGAGATCTACAGGTGGATCCGACTAAAATTACCGATGTGTGGAAAAGTTATTTCGACAAACTTCATAATGTACACAACGGAGAACAAACAGAGGAATTTGGCATCTATGCCGCAGAACCGTGGATACCAGAACTTAGCGAGATCGAGATCGAAATGTCGATAAATAAATTAAAAAATTTCATATCACCGGGAGTAGACAGTATTCCAGCTGAGTTAATTAAAGCGGGAGGAACTGCACTAATCAAGGGACAGGATAAATTGATAAAAGCTATATGGAGAAAGGAGGAGCTTCCAAGGAATGGGAGACCTCAATAATAGTCCCAGTTTATCAACACTCGGATAAATCAGACTGTAATAATTACCGCGGAATCTCGTTACTCCCAACATGTTACAAAGTATTGATTAATATACTTCTAACTCGCCTAAGTGTATACGTAGATGAAACAATTGGAGATCACCAATGAGGATTTAGAAGAAATAGATCAACGTTGGACCATATTTTTGCTTTGAGACAAATCTTGGAGGAGAAAAGGGAATACAATGGGACTGTTCACCAGCTATTCATTGATTTTAAGAATGCTTGTGATTCTATTAGAAGGGAAAAGCTATACAGTATCCTGGTAAATTTGGAATTCCAAAGAAACCCCAACTAGTGGAGATGTGTCTCAGCGACCCCATGAGCAGAGTACGGATAGGTAATAATGTGTCAGTGTAAACGACGATATAGATATTATGTAAACGACGATATAAGTATTTCAATATTTCATATTTATTATCCGGCTGTTCAATCTTTGCATGAGACTCTTTACTTCGAAGATCAGGGCGTGTACTCTTTGTTCCATCTGACGTCATGAACTGAAGTGCCTACTTGGGGGAACCCGGGCTTGTGCACAACGGGTGAGGCAAAACCCAGTTTTTATAAACCTGGCCTTGAGTAACGAAAAATTACTCTAGCAGTTAAGTCGAGCGTCGAAATGAAAAACCTGGTAATGTTGCTTTAAACAATTTACTTTCATAAGAACGTGTTTAAAATTCTTATAAGTCTTTAAGTCTCTTCAAGTCTCTCTCAAGGTAACCAGTAACAATACTTTACATAGATTTGTGTAATTAGTATCTCGATTATATAACCTCGTATACATAAATCATAACTTAATTCTCCCTTAAAACATTTTCTGCTTCACCTTGATTAGATACAAAAATTATACAATTGCAGTTTTATATTAATTTCCATTCATGATTTTGATCTATATTTGCTGTTCCTATATATGACATTCATATCATTTTCGATTGACCTCTACCAAGCATCATTATACATACATTTCGATCAAACACAAAACAAAGAACTGTAGCGCAAAGAGAGAAATTGATTCTAAGCAGATTATCGTATTACAATTTCTCAGCTCTGCATCAACTTTGGATTATTCTTGTGTACAGGTTTATATTAGTTATTACATCATTTAATTATATCCATTACGTAGTTTAAGTATATAATATACAGTATTTTACTTTGCCATCTCGTAGCTTACGTAATGTTCCTATTTGAATTTTACGTCTCATACCCAATATAATCAGAATACAGAAAACAGTAGCAATTCTAATTTCCTAGTTGTATTTGCTTTAGTAAGCCCCTTATATCAGTTGAGCACAATATTTATACATAAAGTAAAACGAAATATATGAATTTCATTTCAAACCGGGATCCCTTTTCGATACTACCCCAAATCCTAGCCTGATGATTTATTAGATACTTTTGTTTGCCTTTTATATCGTTAGGCTGCCTTTTATATCTGGTGTAATAAAAAGTAATCCATTATTTTGCCAATAGATGGCTTCAGTGATCTGTATCTCGCGTTGTGTAAGTCCGACCGGGTTCAACGAGATGGCGTTCAAACGATGAGATTGCGTACTACAAACACTGTTTAGATAGTTGTGATGAGTTGACTCAGTGTTGTGTGAGCGCGCGTCAAAATGGACACTAGCAAAGAGAAAATACACTATATTTTACAGTTTTTCTTCGATAAAGGCGAAAACGCAAGCCAGGCGGCTGCAAATGTGACTAGTGTTTATGGTCCTGATACTGTAACAGCCAATTACGCGCAATTTTGGTTTCGTCGATTCCGTGCCGATAATTTTGACGTCAAAGATGTACCACGCACTGGAAGACCAAGTGTCGAAAATGTCGATAAAATCATGGACATTGTCGCGTCCGACCGTCATGTAAGCACTGTTTCGATTGCCCAAGAGCTAAACATTGCACAAAAAACCGTGTGGAACAATTTACATAAGGCTGGATACACAAAGAATCTTGATGTATGGGTGCCACACGAGTTAACGCAAAAAAACCTCATGGACCGAATTTCCATCTGCGAATCGCTGCTGATTCGCAACAAAAGCGACCCATTTCTGAAGCGGTTGGTGACTGGTGATGAAAAGTGGATCACTTACTACAACGTTACGCGAAAACTGTCGTGGTCGAAGCGCGGTGCGCCGGCGCAAACGGTGCCCAAGCCAGGATTGACGGTCAGGAAGGTTTCGCTGTGTGTTTGGTGGGATTGGCAGGGAATTATCTACTATGAGCTGCTTCCCTACGGCCAAACCCTTAACTCGGAACTATACTGTCAACAATTGGACCGTCTGAAGGCAGCAATCGCCCAGAAGCGCCCAGCTTTGGCCAATAGGAGAGGCATTGTGTTCCACCAGGACAACGCTAGGCCATATACATCGATAGTGACTCGCCAGAAGCTCCGGGAGCTTGGTTGGGAGGTTCTTATGCATCCACCTTATAGTCCGGACCTGGCACCGAGTGATTACCATCTGTTCCTGTCCATGGCGAACACGTTTGCTGGTGCAAAATTCGCTTCAAGAGAGGCTTGTGAACATCGACTGTCTCAATTTTTTGCCAATAGGGACAAGGACAAGGGCTTCTATGAGAGAGGCATCATGATATTACCTTCCAAATGGCAACATGCTATCGAACAAAACGGCGCATATGTGACCTAAATCGGATCATTCTAACTATGGTAAGTCAAGCCTTCAATGTCATGCAAAAATAATGGATTACTTTTTACTACACCAGATATGTCCCCTCGTACATCAATAAACCATAATTTAATCGCACCCAAGTCCATGACTGGTAAGGTTACCATTACATCAGATAGTTCCAAGATTCGCAATGGATTGAAGCAAGGTGATGGCTTGTCACCACTACTGTTTAACATTGCGCTAGAATATGCGATTTTAAAAATGAAAGAGGACAAAATGGACTATCGTCGAATGGTTTGAATCAACTGTTCATGTGCGCGGATGATGTAGATTTAATAGGGGAAGAAATAGAGGCACTACAAATTAGCATCGATGTCTTAGTAGAAACGTGGGATGAGATAGGTCTACAGGTAAACATAAAGAAAATAAAATACATTATAACAAGCCGAAACACAGGAAATAACGGAAACAGTTACATAACAATTAGGAATAAAAACATAGAGCAAGTAAACAAATTTAAATATTGGGGAGCATATATAACAAGCATAAACGAGGTAACGGAAGAAATAGAAAAATATTTAATATCGGACAACGCATGTTTCTATTCAGTCCAAAAGGTCCTAACTTCGCGATTAATATCAAGGAAGGTGAAACTGAAAATGTACAGAACGGTTATTTTGCCGGTAATACTTTACGGTTTTGAAAGTTGGAGTACAACTCTAGCAGATGAACATAAATTACGTGTGTTTCAAAATAAGGTTTTGAGAAAGATACACGGGCCGAAACTGGTCGCGATGGCTGGAGAATGGAGGAGACTGGATAATGAAGAATTTCACGGACTGCACGACTCACCCGATGTTGTAAGAATAATGAAAACACGACGACTAAAATGTGCAGGCCATGTAGAGAAAAAACGAAGAAACGAATCCCTTGATTGGAAAGCCGGAGGGAAAGAGACCGTTGGGAAGACCGAGACGATAAGATAAAGATAAAATTAATTGTATGGGCGGTAACAGCACTATGGCTTACGCCCGTCCCGGACCGAGACGACTTTGGTAGGACAATATTAGAAGAGATCTTCGAGAAGTAGGTGTTTGTGATGAAAACTGGCTTGATCTTGCCCAGGATAGAACATGATGGCGAACGTTTGTTACTATGGCGATGAACTTGCGAGTTCCGTAAGCCATAGAGTAAGTAAGTAAGTATAACTCTAACATATTTTTTTTTACTTAATCAACGTATAACTAAGAGTGATATAAGGTAAGAATTTTCTAGCGAAATATAGTCGTCATGTATGAGCTTAATTTTTCCTAGTACTTCTACTGATCATATGTTAAGAGTTGATAATAAAATGAATTTGGTTGCTCTGTTATAACTTTCCTTATTTTAATAACAGTTTAGAAGTATACTTCACATTCAGGGCTATCTCGTTTCTTCTTCTCGCACACAGAACTAAACATACAGTATATCGAAAGCTATACACTATTAATTATTTTGTTAAATATTTAATCAGTAGGCTCAAAGGAATTTTCTTAAATGAATAGATTAATAAGGAAATGGACCACTTCTCGATGAAAAGAATAGTATGTTCTGTTCTTATCACGAGTTACTTAGGCGAAGAAGTGACCAACGTCTGTATATATCTAAGAATAAATTCATTGTTATTACATATTTTCACTTGCAGGTGTGGAGAACCCAATAGCGGAAGTAGACAAAGACATACCACTTCTACTTTCTAGCCACTGAAATATCCAGAAAAATGAAACATGTGTAAAGAAAGTCAAGAAGCTGTTGTAAAACAGAAAAACTTTTATATATAAATCCATTTTGCGAGGAAGTGTGCTTGTTATTTGTAGAAGGCTTCGGAAAATTCTTGGTGTTTTTCGCACATTTTGATAGTTATCTTCAGTAAGTGAAAGTAGTATCTCCCTCTTTCTCCTTCTTCTGCTCGTATGTGAGGTAATTGTTTCAGAAGAAGCGTCCGCAGCAGGCAAACTGTACATTTACATCCAAATGAAAAAAATTAAAGATAATTCTTTTTTATTTTGGTGTTCGTGACTAACGCGTTTGACAACAATTTTCAGAATTTTACTGATTTTATTGAAGAAATTAGACCTTGTAGTGTAAATGAGTACGGGTGCGATATAAAACTTACTCTTTTGTTTTTGATTTCACTAAAATTCAAGATTTTCTCTTGTGATAATTTTATAGACTTACTAAAACAACTGTTTCCATAATTTTAATGGAAATACTCAAATTCAATAAGTAATCCTACCAAATTGTTTGGATTTGATTTTATTCAGATTTCGATATAGATGTAGCGATACAAATATCTAGCTTCCAGATTGGCAAATGTTATTGAAACTGGAGAACCATTAACAGTATGATATTCATGGGCCCCAAGTAGAATGGTAAACGTTTTGCCCACGTTGCCCGATATGAGACAATTGTGTGTACCCCACATAGTTTCCGACCGAGGGCTCACCTAAACACACCTTTCCTTGCCAATATTTATTTGTATGGGTTCCACACAATAAGCAGGTATCAATATGCACTATGGAAATTATTTCAGAAACATTCCTGAGCAAAGTCACGCAACCTAACTACATTCACATTTCCACAAACTTGATTGATAAATACCGGACTTCACTCAGTTTCAAAGGTTAGTAGGAATAAAAATGAAGCCTCAGGACGGAGTCGAACAGTGGTGGTTCATTTACAAGTCCAGCGCATTACCAACTGAACCAAGATGTCAGTCATAAGTAAGTACCAGAAGGAAACAGTATAAAAGGTCAGAAAGGTGTTGTCAGAACTCCCAAAACAAACTAAGTTACTCCCGTGAATTTCAAATTGTTAACATTTCTTCCGCGGCAAATCAAAACATTTCCTCCAAAACACTAAATTAATTTGTCTATGGACACACCTACGTTATTGCCTTGTGGGACCCACATCGCATCAAGTGGACTGAAGTGTGTGCGGGTCCTATATGAGCACTATGTGGACCCCACATCGTTATGCTACTGAGGTGCAGTTCTTGGTCATCCTCAGAATAATGTAGCAAAACGTCAGGTTTTTTAAAAACTTTTCACTGAGCAAAAAACGTGATAGGTTTAGCCACTTGACACATAGTACACAATGACAGCCGAGATATTACGAGATTAAGTTCTTCTCTTCAAGAATGTAAATAACACCATTACCTTAAGAATCAACAAGGATATTTGTTATAACAAACTGTTCTATTTTAGCCAGCTCTCTCCTACTGAAACATTCAATTAAAGACATGATCGAAGGGAAAACGAGTAAGAAGAAGACAAATACAACTTTTATTGATGAATACAGAAGGTTAAAGTTGCCTGGAAGAAGTTGTAACTTCAGTAGAACGGTTTTTATAATTAATATTTTAAGTTGTACCGACATCTTTAACGGAAGTTCCTCTCCTTTCTGAAACAATAACTACATCTATATTCGCAAAGTGTGACAGAGAGAAAATGTTTTATATTTAGCAATGGTGCAATTAACAGTAAAGCTTAAGTGAGTGCATCAAAAGTGAAGACTTAACCTAGTGAGTTTTCCTAAAGCTGACTTACTGAAAGCAACGTTTATTAATACACGACGCCGGCTAGATTTACATGTAATATCAATAAGAAAGCTTCATATGTTAATCTGTAGTGTCATTTAACTACACGTGTATAACGGTGTATCTCTTGCAACTAAACAATCTTGAACTTATCATCTTTCGTTTGTTTAATTATTCAATGTCATGCATGTAGGACAATAGTTATTTGAATTCAATATAACCGTCTTCCTCACTCCTTCTATTGTAGTTCACAGCATCCCTGATTTCTCTTTTGTTTTAAGCAGCGATGCATACAGGATTATAGTAAACAACTTCCTTTTCCGATGAACTTTGCTCAGTGATTTCCCAGTTTCAAATATCACAAAAGGGAAAAATACAATCTTAGAATTATTAGATTGTAAACTGAATTCTACAAGAAATAATTAAAGCTAGTTTTTGACAGTCATGTTTCCTCCTAATCTTTTAGATCATACAAATAAGAATGACTAACCAACATCAGTACTATAATGTAGGTCATTCTTTTCATAGTCATCCAAGACGACTCCGTGGTAATCTTTCTTTCCGCTTGCACAATGTGTTTTTGATTGTTTTAAACCTGATTTAAATAAACAATTGAATAATATGCAATTGTTTAGAATCTCTCAGGAGCTTGTTTCTTCACCAAACACTTCTAAATACTTTTTGATGTTGCGAAAGAAAATCATTATTTCTTTCCCTGATTATTACACCACCTACCTAGAAACACGTTGGTGAAATTCCTCTTTCCACGATAAATGTCTCAATGGCGGTACTCAGCGTTAATCAATTTATTGATATTGAATTGAATCGAAGGACTTCAGGCAACTTCGGCTCAGACCGTTTGAACGATGATAAGAGAATTGGTGGAATGAAGAAAGTGGGAGGAAATCGGGATAACCTGGAGAAAAATCACGCACACAGTGCTTGTTCACCAGTAAGCCCACATGGACGAGCCAGGATTAAACTTCGGATCTCATGCAACGCCGGTGAGAGCTTTACTATAACCATTGCAGTTCTCCTTTACCGATGTCTATCAATGGATGCCTAAAGTGGTAATTCAAACCGCAGATTAAACCAGTCATAAAATTATGTCTTGATCTGTTTACAATTCATGAACAGCGAATAGACCTGCTTAATTTCCAGCACGCTATTTATTCTTACTCCTGCTGCAAGATGTTAATCAAGTAAGCAGCTGCTGTCCGTTATGCTATGAATATCATACTATTGTCAACAAGGAAGTTTAATCCTGCCCAGGTTTCAGTGATAACCGCCAATCAGCCTTTTTGGTGCACTGGTGAAGCAAATCCTTTAAATTCACCCAGATAAATTTCTTACCTCTATGGCTTACGGAACTGGGAACCAATGGTACACGTGTATAAAATTTGGTGGAAATCGATGAACGCATGTAAATTTGTGTAAGTAACTACAGAACATACATTCGAATTTATATACACTGGAGTGCCAAAAGTCATGGGATAGTGGGAGCGAACTAGTTGACGGCACGGTAACATCGCAGTAAACGGGTTGAATGAACCCCATCAAGCACGTGAGGGATATCATCGAACGGACTATTCGTGTCCAGGATCTTCCACCTGAAACAACTACCGAATTCTAGATAGCAATAGAGACTTCATGGCTGCACATCCCTTCAATGGACTATCAGCGACTTGTCGCGTCCCTGACATGTCGAGTTGCTGTACTTCGCCGTGCTCGAGGGGGGTCCCACGACTTAGGTAGGTATCCAGTTACTTTTGGCGCTTCAGTGTGTATAGATTTCGTGTACAGTGAGCAGAAAGTAAACTGTAATTCAACTTTTTAATAGTACTCTATGCTATCGATTTCACCCTTCGCCTACCATTTTCTACTAATTCAGAAAACGAATGCAAATGCAAAACAGTCTGTCTTCCTACTAACAGCCATATTGTCCTAGTGAAATTGCAAGGAAGTTGTGCGAGAGATTATATTACAGGTTGCAAACCGTATATAAAATCAATAGAAGAAGGGAAAATATTTTTGACGACCTTTTAATTTATCAATAATTGTGTGGGTTTATGATCACTAATAAAATAAAGGTGTCATCATTTAAATAAAATCAAGTAGAAACTAATATAGAAAAATTGAGTAGGAACATCCACTGAAAGAAATGATTAATAGATAGTGAGAAAGAGATAATCACAAGCAGGGTAGTAAATATTACTTAAAGTTTGTTTTAACAATGCTTCGGTGAAAAGGCAGGAGCACTCGGTGCCATTGAATTTTAGAGACCATTATACTGGCATCTCTCATACCCTAGCTCAAAGTTTACTCCACTGATTGTATCTGAGGACCAAAATTCAGGACAAATATTTATGTCTAACAAGTTAACAGTATGTCCACTCTACGTCACAAAAAAGATCAACAGTACTATGGTACAGTATACTTTATCCCTGAAATCTGATGGTTAATGGGAAATGTGGAAATACTAACACAAACGGCGCAATTTGCCGCATTAATATTATTTTTATTAGTAGTAGTCGCAGTCATAGAAGTAGTAGTATTGTAGGTATTATTAACAGTAGTAGTAGTACAGAGAAAACTGATCTTAAAGAACAAAATACACATGAAAACTTTCATTACGCTATCACTTTCCAATCACGCTATTAGAAAAATATTAGAGTAAGACTTCTAAGAAACTGACTGTTAATGATGCTTTCAAGATTTACTGTTACTTTTTGCTTTAAGCAGAGCAGGAAACAAATAAGCGTTCAGTGTATATGCTATTTAAATTTACACAACTACACATGCATGCATCCACGTAGTTCCAAGTACTTAAACAAGAACAAAATAATAAGTGCAGAATTTTACTGCCGCAAAATATACAAAAAATAGAATGCAAGTAAGTAATACTTCGTGCCTCTATGTTATTGCGTAACATCACGCAAAGAAAATAGGAAGCGAATGGGAAGAAGAAGGAATAAAAGAACATAAGGTAAATATTGTTTTCGTAATAGACTGATAGCGCTTTTCTTTAAAGTGTTGCCAATTAAATTATAGATTTTAACTTGTTCTATTGATTCATAAATACGATCATTTATTGTTCTCTTGCATCCTGCTGGTCCGAGTCATAGATGATTAAAGGCAATTTAAATAAATTCAAATTGAATTTCTTGCACCCTACTGTTAGATTATTCTTTAGAACAAATCATTAAACTTTCAAAACCGGAAGAAAAGTTAAGTAATGAAACATCATTAATTGGCTTTTACAACCGTGGGCGTAGCTTAAAACTTTTGCAAGAAGAATCAAAAGAAAATTGAGCGTGTTTCATTATTAATTTTTTTACATTTTTTTCCATTAATGCTAAAAAATTCAAAATTAATGTCTCCTGGCAGATGAATATTTTAAAGTGAAAGCATATTATTATTATTATTATTATTATTATTATTATTATTATTATTATTATTATTATTATTATTATTATTATTATTATTATTCAGATCAATCATGTATTAGTGACTAGACGAAGACACGCTAACATAATGGTTGTTAGGTCTTACAGAGAAATGGAAGGTGACATCGATCATCAATTAGTGATCACAAAAGTAAGGGAAAAGTTATCCATCGCGAACAGAGAAAGCAAAGGATCAAAACAACTTAAATTCGAAGTTAAACGATTAATAATCCTAGGGTAAAAGCAGACTACCAACTCGAAATTTAAAATAGGTTCGAAATCTTAGCCGAATCGAGTAGTGATAAAGATTAAATTAATAGTGAAATTGATGTAAGGAAGATGAGGGAGCGATTCGTGGTACAGTGAAGGGCACAGCGAAGGAACGTGTAGGTAGGTGAAAAGAAACAAAGGAAAAACGAGACTTGGTTTCATGAAGAATGCCTTAAACTTCATGAGCAACGAAAACAAACAAGTAATAAAAGCGAAGCAAATACCAACAACTACAGTAACTCGAAACGAAACACCACCCTCGGGTTCAGAAACAAAAAACGAGAATATCTGACGCAGAAGATTCAGGAGATTGAGGAAAACGGGAAGACAAATAACATACGAGATCTATACAAAGGGGTGAACTCAATAAGAAAAGGTTACCAAAGAAGTTAGGGATAATTAGGAATGAATGCGGAGATTTTAGGCGGATCCGACTAAAATTGTCGATGTGTGGAAAAGTTATTTCGACAAATTTCTTAAGGTACACAAAGGCGAACAAACAGAGGAATTTAAAATCTATATCGCAGAACTATGGATATCCGAACCTTGAGACAAATCTCTCAGAGAAAAAAATGTAATACAATGGGACTGTTCACCAGCTATTCATTGCTTTTAAGAGGGCTTGTGATTCTATTAAAAGGGAAAAGCTATACAGTATCCTGGTAAATTTGGAATTCCAAGGAAACTTGTTCAACTAGTGAGGATGTGTCTCAGCGACCCCATAAACAGAGTACGGATAGGTAATAATATGTCAGATAGTTTCAAGATTCGCAACGGATTCAAGCAAGGTGATGGCTTGTCACCACTACTGTTTAACATTGCTTTAGAATATGCGATTTTAAAAATGAAAGAGGACAAAAAGGGACTATCGTCGAATGGCTTGAATCAACTGTTCATGTACGCGGATGATGTAGATTTAATAGGGGAAGATATAGATGCACTACAAGGTAATACTGAGGTCTGACAAGTAAACCTATCGATGCTTCAAAGCGAGTTTTTGACCAAACTTCGTAGAGGAGTAGGGTACATCAGGAAACCACCAGAAAGCATGATTAAAAGTGCTTTCGTGCATAAAGACGTAGTGGCCAAAAGTTTGGTTCATAAGAATAAGCATTTATAGTGTGATCTAGATAGGAAAACACATGCTTATTTACAAAATGTTTGAAATAATGGAAAACAAACACACATTAATGGATATTGGGCGATTGTGCTACGTTTTTGAGGTTACGTTCATCATGGCCACCATCTTAAATCGCTCGATATTTTAAAATGTGAAGGGGGTCATGTAACATATCAATCTGGGCTAGAATTTTACCAGTGATACATCGGTAAAGTCAATTTTGCCATAAATTTACTTTTTAGAGAGATAATGAGATGTGACATTAGTATGTGTAGATGATTGAAAAATCCAGAAATACTCTGTCCCTTTTGAAAAAATGCAAGAAATGAAAACCCATGTCACAAGTAATTAGTATTGGGAACCACCTACACAGTACTCATTACTTCTGCATTGGGTTTTCATTTTTTGCATCGTTTCAAAGATGACAGATTATATTTTCTGGACTTTTCAATCAACTGCGCATACTAATGTCACATCTCATGATGTCTCTCACAAATTTATTGATATCAAAACTGACTTCACCAATGCATTTCTAGTAAAATCATCCCCTTTCCATTTAAAAAATCGAGCAAGATTCAAGATGGCGGCCATGACGAACGTATCCTCTGAAAGGTAGCGCATTTACCCAATATCCATTAATGTGTATTTGTTTTCCATTATTTCAAACATTTTATAAATAAACATGTATTTTCCTACTTAGATCGCAATGTTAAGTGCTTATTCTTATGAACCAATCTTTTGGCCACTGCGTCTGTCTTTATGGACGAAAGCACTTTTAATCATGCTTCCTGGTGGTTTCCTGATGTACCCTACTCCTCTACGAAGCTTGGTCAAAAAAGCGCTTTGAAGCATCGATAGGTTTACTTGTTAGTAGAAGCTTGCGATGAGATAGGTCTACAGATAAACATTAAGAAAACAAAGTACATGATAACAAGTCGAAATACAGGGAATAACGGAAATAAATACATAACAATTAAAAAATGAGAACATAGAGAAAGTAAACAAATTTAAATATCTGGGAGCATATGTAACAAGCAAAATCGAGGTAACGGAAGAAATAAAAAGTCGTTTAGTATCGGGCAAAGCATGTCCAAAAACTCCTAGGCTCGCGGTTAATATCAAGAAAGTTGAAATTTAAGATATACAGAACGGTTAATCTGCCGGTAATACTTTACGTTTGCGAAAGTTGGTGTACGATCCTAGCAGGTGAACATAGATTATGAGTGTTTTAAAATAAGGTATTGAGAAAGATACACAGGCCGAAACTGGAGGAGATGACTGGATAATGGAGGAGAATGCATAATGAAGAACTTCACGGACTTTTAACTCACCCCATGTTGTAAGAATAAGAAATCGCGACGACTAAGATGGGCATGCCATGTAGCTCGAATAGGAGAATAATGAAGACTATATTCCATCTTGGTTGGAAAGCTGGAGGGAAAGAGACCATTTGGAAGACCGAGACGACGTTTGGAGGACAATTTTAGAAGGGGTCTGCGAGAAGTATGTGTTTGTGATGAAAACTGTGGGATGAACTTGCGAGTCCCGTAAGATATATAGAGCAAGTAAGGAATTATTATTATTATTAGAAACGCTATAAAATATTTAGGAAAGTGTTGTCCACAAAGACCAAGGTAAAGAAAATTATAATCAAATATTAAATTACACTTTTTTCTGTTCAGATCTTAATTTTATATTAACAAAGCCTTAGCCTACTATCGGTAGGCCTAATCCGTATCTTTAGTCTTTGATCTATTTTATACGACGCGCAAGCATTTCGAAAAAGTTTCAAAAACTCTTTTGTTGGACTACAAAGCTAACCGTGTAAAAGTATTAAAAGGCAAAAACATATTTTCATTTTCAATTTTGCTCTTAAACATTTTCTTTTACAAATTTCTAAATTTTTATTGGTGTTTAAAGGTAAGTAGCAGCTTAACATGTCACAAAAAATGCATAGCTGATTTGTGCTTTGTTAAATAATTTTCTCGTAAGTTAATACTTCCTAATTATGACACATTTTGTTTTAATTCTAGGTACCATCTTCCAACTTTTGTTACTTGTTTCAACTTTAAAAATGATAGAAATTAATTTTACAGTGAATGGGAATTGAGTAACACGCATAATCATAATTGGTAGACAGATCCCATATTTACAACTTCAGAGAATGCAGTATCCTAGAGGCAGTGATCTAAATATTAGCTACCTTCCGAAACCAGTAACATAATTGATTAATATGCTGTAAAATTTACTCAGGAAACAAAATTAAAAAAGATAGCCACTTTTGTGCTTAAAATATTTATGTCTCATAGGTTCCTGGTTCTTTTAACCTAAATTTAGAATATATGGTCAGGATATTATAAGGAAAGAAGTGACAAAATTTTGGTTATCGATGTTAAAATTCTGACAAAATATATTTTGGGAATTATCTGAAATACACTTGAGACAAAGTCTTATGTATACAGAAATAAATTTGATCTGTAATTAAACTTATTACAAAACCACATATCGTCGGTCATCTCACGAAGTGACGTAACTGAATTTTACTAACTTTTCAGGAGAGCTGAAGGAAGTTTTCCAACTTTTTGTAGCTCTTCGTATGTAGTAACTATTGAAGATGAGAAGCTCATTCTTTTATAATGTTATTGTACATAGTTTGAGATAGATTTCGAAAGAGAAAATGACTATTCTAATCTAAGACATTTTGCTAAAATGACGTTAATGTCAGATACGTCAGTTCATGAGATCTGAATTGTAAACGTATCACTAAAATATTGCAGATACGTCATGTTAGAGAAACAATAAATAATCATGCTTTTGCGTAAACGGGCAAATATGTATTTTTACATTGAAATAAAGGTCATTAAGCATGTTTTACGTTTCGATATATTGACCCGGCTCCTATAAATTTAGTCGGAAATGTAATAGGCCTACTACAAATGAGCCAAAAGTGTAAAAGTAGTCAACTTCCTTTTCATTTCTACTCTCATCTCCATCAAAATTTCTCAATTAATTTCTTTATTGTTTTCAGTTTTTCCAGTCGTAAGAATTCTGAGGTCTTTTGACAATATTTTAAGGACAAAAACAGAAATTGAAATTTCTGGACAAGAGAAGGAGATTTCCTTGCAAGCCGGAAAATTGGAATCTCTTATGCAGGTACAAATACATCTCCTGACCTACTTATAGAGGAACGTATTGTGCTCCCACTCCACTCCTTTATGGAGTGATTAAAAAATTTTCAAGTTGTTCACTGTTCTTAACTATAGCATGCACAGTAGCACTGGTATACATAAAATTCTTAGTTTAGCCACTACAACTACACTAAAAATCTCCTGGCACACAAAGCACACACAAACTTCACCAAAAATGAACTTTATATGAACGCACGTTAACTTCATTTGAACCTACAGAAAAAATTGTGATATTTTGTGAGCGTCGTTTTATTCGCTTTTTCCCTTTCATGCATATTGTACACACATTAAGTTCCTATTTACTGAAATTCACATTATCCAGAGCACGTTTTCAGAACACGTTTAGTACATTTGCTACCATTAAGTAAACATTTTGTCCATAAACTGGGTAACAGCACACCAAAAGTTCTATGTTGTGCACTAAGGATGCCTTGTAGTTCATATTAATTTCACAAAAAGTTCATATTTCTCATTATACACTAAAAACGTGGTAAAACTGGAGCACATTGTGAACTTTTCTGGGACGCGTACTTTAAGTGTACTTAGATTTTCATTGTATTTGGAAATGGATATTGTTCTTGAGTATCTGCTTAATCATAGGTTTTCAAACTTACATAGCAAAATAGCAGTAGCAACGTTTGACCTCCCTCTGTTAATTCGGCCTTCATGTCATGTAAAACAATGCCACTCTCTAAAGGAATGTAATTGAAAGTCAAATTATAATTAGGTAGCCCTGTTTTATAGACTAGTGCAGTCTCTTCAAAAATTGGTAGGTATAAGTGTATATATCACCTGCTGCAAGTCAAAACATGCACAATGTATGTATTTTGTAGATTTATGCTCCTTGCTTGGATCTTTCTTTCATTTCTCTAATTTTATTTTTGAGAAACATGTTTCTAATAATTTTAGCCCAATTTTACTTTGGTTTCATCATCAGTCATACACAGTGAACATTGGTCGTTTTGGGGTCGATGAAATGTCAGGTTAAAAATCTTCTTTGTAAATTGAGATACTGTGTTGTTGTTTTTATTGGCACATTCCTCAATAAGCATTGTACATTTTTGTAAGAGATAAATCAGAATGAGGATATTGTTTAAAGGACCTTGCTCTACAACCACGGAGTTCTAATTTAGGGAATATGTCTGCGTGTTTTTGTACTTCCTATTCTTTATCTCTCAAAATTATGGTTTCAGAGTGTCTTTTTCCTCTTTTCCTTTCCTTAAATACTATAGAAGTTAGTTCAATTAAAACTCACCTGTCACGAAGAGAAACTAATTGTAAGTCATGAAACATTAAAAATAGTACAATTTTAATTATATATCAATAATAAAAAAATTAAAACCATAATTAACACACGTTTCAGAGAGCTATATAGATAATCACTTCGTAAAGCCTCGGATAATATAATCAATTTTGTTCTACTCCTTCTATTTATCACATGCAAATATTCTGCACATTATTCGAGTAGACAATAAACAGTATTCAGATGTTTATAAGTTAGTCGTTATTCACAATATAACTTTCCACAGTTTTGAACCTTTTACACTTTTCATTATTTAACATTCTTACTTTAGTATTTTTGTTAATGTCTGTAGAGTCGATTTTCTTGTGATTTTTAGCTTTTGAACCGTTTGTGATATGATTCTTGGCATGAAAATTATAACGCACACACCCACCTATATATATATATATATATATATATATATATATATATATATATATATAATTTCTTCACACATTAAGAACTTAATTCTTTTATAATTGCAACTATTTTTGAACAACATAAGAACTTCACTCTGTGTCAGTAAATTGTTTCGTCACTGCCTTACTAAACATGCAACCTCTTGACACTCAGGGCCTTGAAGGATGCCAGTTGGTTTCCAGTACATTTGACGTTTGAGAAATGTGTCATATTTTTAGATTAAAATAGCTAATTGTTCTAATTTGCCGTGAAAAGTAAAGAAAACATCCCGGATCGGTCGTGTGTGCAACAACGAGATTTATTAAATTTTGCTCCGCTATAAAGAGCAAATTATAAATGAGAATGATTAGAGGAAAACAAAGGCTTATTTTACATCTTAATTCTTAGCAGATAGCATATAATTTTGGCGGATTAAGTAGTTTTCGAAGTATGGAGCGCGAGCTCATGACTTCCATATAAGGTGAAAAGTTTTGACTGAATGAAGTAAAATGTGACTGGTGATAGAGTGCAACTGTCGCAACTCTTTTTATCATGAGTTGTAAGAAAATAGAGGTGAGAGGAGAAAGGGAAGATGGTTGTCTTCTGTGTACGAGCAAGGAACTTGAATCACAGTGAGATGTTAATTCACAACGCAATAAGGGAACTGAAATTAAATCTTGAATTGAGGTTTCATATCATCAAAGTTATGGTTGGCAGGCTGTGAAGAGTTTCTGTAAAATGTCGATGACAATCGGAATCTTGTCTAGGAAATTCGGAGTGGAGCGAAATCTGAGTAGGTCTTGTCCAAGACTAGAGAGTAAGTCACTGCTAATAAGATCTTTCAGTAATAAAAAGAGATCTTTAATTGTGTCACCGGTAGTAGCAGCAGGTGTGGCAGGAGAAGTTTATCCAGTAGAGGGCTGAGCGGCTGCAGTCCTGGAAATCTTAGCTTGGGTATCAGTTTTTCTTCTATTGATGACAGTTTGAAGGACTTTGCATCCCCTGTAATTTGCAGGGTGTGGGCCGCCACAATTTGTACAGTGAGCAGGTTCTTCCCTGGTTTTCTTTGTACAATCTTTCGTTAGGTGTTTGTCTCTGCATTTGACTTAACGTGGGGTATTGTAGCAAGAATGCTGTGCGTGTCCAAAACGCTGGCATTTGTAGCATTGTAGAACATCTTGGCCTCTGTAAGATTCAACAGTCACCACGTAATTGAGGACATATTTCAATTTAAAAATGGCTTTAGCAGTTTCATCCTTTCTGAGGGTAACCAAAAACAATGGATAATAAATTTTAGCCTGAGTGTTCTTGTCACGTCTGTGTAATTGAAATACCTGGAATACAGGGAAGCCCTGAGCGGCAAGATCTTCAAAAATATCATAAGAGGAAGTGTCTATCGGTAATTTACGTAATACCACCTTGAGTGAACGATCAGGCTTGTGGACTTCTACGGCAAATTGGAGCTTCTGGTGAAGACAATAAGCTTGCAGTTTTTCAAAATCGGCTTTGGATTATGTTTGAAATTTGATAAAATCGGATGTCGGTTTGACGATCAGGCGGAATTGACATGTGACGGTAAGGGTTTTACTGAAATGATTATGGTTGGTAACGCCATTGACGAAAATCGCAGGAGGTTTTGTAGTACGTGGAGCTGGTACAGATGGTGTTTGTTCTTCTTGCTTTTCTTTTTTGTGCATCTTGTTCTGAAGCAGATGGTGAGCGTTCTTCTATCTCTTCTTTTTGTGCGTCTTGATCTTGATGTAAAAGCTTCAAACATATTTGAAGTCGGAACTGGGACGGTAGGAGTATCCTGTTGGGTGACTCGACTTATCTTTTTTAAAAGTGTAAATCCTTCAACATCCATTGCTTGTGTATTTGCGGTAGCGGTGGCGATGCTCGGTGGGGCTTGAGAAGAAAGAGCAGGATAATCTTGGTCTGAATTGAGATCAAGTGGTGTATTCGCTACTAGTAGTTGAGATGGCCCGGAAAAGATCTTTGCTTGGCTGAGTTTTTATTTTGTGATGATCTGATTTTATGGGATTTAATTCGTAAAATAATTTTCACATAGTAGGAGTATCGTTACTCATGTCAGAGCTGTCATGCCGCGATAGCGCATTCTAGTCTAGGGATAATCTTTATTGAAGCTGGTAGGAGAAGCAGAAGAAGACATCTATTTGCAGTTATTACTGGCACAGTTTCCGACACACAGCAACACTCGTTCAGCAGAACCAAGTACACAACTATTTAATTTTCAAATGTCTTTCCCCCTTAATTCTTAACTACTAAGTCTTATTTTAAATATTTGTAGTTTTCCTAAGTCAACATATGAATGCA
This sequence comes from Lepisma saccharinum, assembly GCA_022664845.1. Classification (NCBI taxonomy): domain Eukaryota; kingdom Metazoa; phylum Arthropoda; class Insecta; order Zygentoma; family Lepismatidae; genus Lepisma; species Lepisma saccharinum. The sequence goes on from JAGDQP010004146.1 coordinate 65,683, forward strand.
GAAAGTCTGTTATGGAATAGTGAGTGACACTAGAATGCTAACCAATCAACTTAATTAGCACGAAATAACAGAACAAAATATTCCTATTTCTTTATTATTTTTAACTAATGTCCATAGGATATATAAGAATCTAGTCGAATTCTACTTTATGTCGGAGAGACGACGCCCCTCAGACAACTGTGAACGAATGGATTAGGTATCGGATTAGGTACCCTTCAGTGTGAACGAATGGATTAGGTATCGGATAGGATATATATTTTAGGCCCCATCCCAGTATTCGCCTCAGTCAGAGTGGGCGATCTGGGCCGCACTTGAACCCACGCCTCCGTCTCAGTGCTTAACCAAAGCCAGTATCGTAACCAGTGAACCAGAGAACTCTTACAATCTGGTCTGTAAAAACTATTCAATTACATATAAGTCCAAATGTATGACCTGAAGTATATTTATGCACAAGCTTCACAGTTCTCTTGAGCTACTGTACATTTTCGTGCTTGGCACTGTTACGTTTCTTTCTGGTTGTAGTAAAGTGAAGTGAATTGAATATACACTACAGTCGCGCTAATCCGAACTAATTGGGACTGTGTCCTGTTCGGATTAGCAAAAGTTAGAGATATCCGGACCTACACTTTTTTAGTAGGCTTATGTCCTTGAGCTTTTTATAATGAACAGTACTGTACTTTAATTACCGTGTATAATAAAAATTGTACCCTGTACTTCTGTACTTTGAGTTCATTTTCTTGTACGTTGTACATATGTATAAAATACACGTTTTTACATAAAAAACTATTTTCTTTTTCCTCTCTTAAGTTAAAGTTAAAAACAATTTGGCATATTTTCCCTGGGCTCTGTTCGGTTTATCCGGATTTTCGGATTAGCGGGACCCTACTGTGTGGCCTTTAGGCTTAGGACTTTTTCTGTTTGCCTTATCACTTAATTATACACGGGATGTTGGTTCCTAGATAGCATGGTATATAATATCTTACTAAACATTTAAGCAGTGATATTTTACAGTAGTCATTAATTTTGATAACTTACATAAAACAAAGCTTGAAGTACGCAAGTTAGACGTACACAATAATTTAAGCCATGACACAAGCGGAACTTCACAAACAAGGTAAACGTGTGTGCTTGGGTTAACATAAACTTTATGTATAGTTTATTGTGGTGGTGCCAAAAGACCCAAGGCGAGAGAGAAGAAACATTTAATAAAAGTGAACTCAAGGTTAACAAGATCGGTAATTTAACAGAAAGCTGGTCGCATGGACCAGCAAAATATCTAACCATACAGCAAGCCGACTAGCGTGGGTTATATCTTCTTCTATATTCCATATCAGTAACATTATTAAAGATAAAATTGTATTGTGATTTTTGATACATAAATACAAGCCTCCACTAAAAACACATATGATTCTCCTGATTCTTTGATAGTACGAGAAGTGATCATGCCGTAGAATAGTAACTTGAGTTAAAGATATAATCGACACGGTAACTGGGTTGAACACAAACAACTACATTAATGTCATATTACGTTTAGTATTTGCATTAATAGTATATTTTAAGAAGCTGATTAAAATTACTTTAATACGCCAACTGTCATCTCATTTCGTTAACACACTAAATAGCTGGAATTCTGAGTGATATGCTATCAATTCTTTCTGCAGATGTAAAATTTGTTTTGATGTTCATGATGATTACGGAAGGAAGAGAAGAATCAGCAATGGAAAAATGCAAATTCCTGTTTAACAATGCAAAGGAAATAACTTCAAGAAGAATCTCCGTCCTCATTACAGGCATTGCAATATGAACTTGGGCTCCCCAAAATGTGTAACTCACTCGGCAAACGGAGTTAAATTTGTGTTGAATTCATTAGGCTTACTTTTACAATAAAAGAAACTAATTGCAACCCTATTAATCAATAAATTTTGCTTTACGTATAGAAACTGATATTTAATCTGTTCGTGAAAGTCTAAGGAAATTGGAATTTTAACAGCATCTGTTCTTTTATATCTTCACCTTCATATTATGAGAAAAGATACTAAAGGGGACTAAAGGATACTAAAGGAAAAGATACTAACATCCGAGAAACATGTAGAAAGCTAAGAGAATATAATGTATAAATTACTTTTTTAAATAATTAATTTTCTAGACATTGTTTGAAAGGTTCACCGTAATTATTTTGTGATTTCATATATTTTAAAGTGGTTGGTCTCTGACGTCCTACAGAGATTCTATGGAAGTGAAAAGCTAACAAAATTAATAATATTTTCTTAAACATACTTCTCTTTTAAAACATCGTAACAAAAAGTAATAATTAACTTTGGTTTCAAGGAAATTACTTTAAAAATAAATGTATACATGATTAAAAGGAAAAGCATGGAGTGCACCGATTGAGGAATATATGCAGTGACTGTATATGAGGGTGCACCCCATGCTTTTTTAGGCATGCATAAATAGATTTTTTTTGAAAGTAATTTTCTTGAAAACAAAATTATTTTCTACTTTTTGGTACGAATTGTTTTATTTTTTTAAAGAAACTCGTGTTTTTTTTTAAATTATTTTTCCTCGAGTTATTTCGGTGCACGGATACCTTTTCTTACCCTATATATTGTAAGGTGATGTTTTGTCGCCCAAATTCTCAAGTGTTCTGTAACCAGTGAAACGCAACATCGTTGCATAATAGTATATATTTTAGAATAATGTAGTTCATATTAAAAAAATAAAATATGCTTTTAAAAAATATAAATATACAGAAATATATGTTAAAGCTGTATAAAAGTTAGAAAATCCGAAATAAATAGATCTGGAAGTAGAAGGGAAAATCTAACAAAATTTATAAAAAATTATAATTTGCAATCCAAAGGTTTCGTGCCATAAAAACTTCATCTAAAAACTTTGGACGGTTTCTCCTCTTTGCTTTTCGTTTATCACGTGCCTAACAATCCCGGATTTCATTTCTATCCTTTTAAATAGTTCAAAATATTTGACCTATCTTTTCTTTGTGTGACTACTAAAATTCATAAAATTTTATTTAGTGTAATGCCGAATTCAGAAATGGATTTTTAAAATAGTTTCTTATGTGATGTAAATGTCATCTCTCTTCTAACTTTTCTCTTCGTGGTTTTACAAAAAATGTATATTGAATTTTCGAAACCATGACCTTTTTTGAAGGTGACGAATAACATATGACACCCACAATGTACACACCTTATTTAGATGGCATTGGTGAAACATCTACGAAAGTAAATCCAGACAGAAATCGTAAACTTAAATTAAATGGGTTTCCTTTTCGTAGTAATATACAAATAAAATTAATATAATTTCTGCATTAGAATCACATAGTTTTGAGTTGAATTGTATTGAAGAAAATATCAAAATTACAATTCATGATCCAACTTTTGTTTCTCGTGTAACCAAATTGTTACTAATTCAATTACAATTACGCAATGCATTAAGGAATAATATAGTGATGCAATAAGCAACTGTTATGTGAAGATACGTGTTTAAATCAAGATTGAAGCAAATAAATTAAGGAAACAGAAGAGACAAAATAAAGCGATGGGTCCCGGTTACGAAACATACAAACGCCCGACGAGTAACAACGTTCCGTATATTCCAGAAGATAAAAATAAACTTAATTGTTTTATCAGTATATGGTATCTTTCGATTACAAGTAAGCCTATAGGTGGTTCAGAGCGCACAGAGGAGTAGCGAACATCAGGAAACTTCCAGACAGCACGATCAGAGACGCAATATAAGTATTACGTAGATGGTGTCTGTGCATTAGTTTTCATTTCTTGCACAGTTTCAGGAAGAACAAAGAATTTGTAGACTTTAGAATCAACTATACATACTAATGTAACATCTCATTATCTCTCACAAAAATTAATATGTGGCAAAAGTGACCTTACCAGTGCGTTTCAACCTAAACTGTAATTCATATTACACTAGACCCTTTCTATTACAAGAAATCAAACAGGTTTCAAGATTGCTGTCTTCAAGATGGTTGCCATGAGGAATGAACCCTTTAACTGCAGTGAATCAGTTAACGTATATTTGTTTCCATTCCTTTAAGCGTTGTACAAACACATGTGTGTTTTCAAACTTAGATCACAATTTGATTTAAGTATCGGTACTTAATCTTACGAATCAGCACGTCTGTGTTTATGGACGAAAGTACTATTAATTGCGCTGCCCAGACGTTTCCTGGTGCCGTCTATTCCTCTGCAAGTGTGGTTAAAAAATAATAATAAAACTTTTCAAAGACATACTTTTCTTAAACAATTCGTATTAAAAATTTAAAAAAAAATTGTTTATGCATGACTAAAATGAAAAGCATAGGGCGCGCCAATTCAAGAACTTATAAAGTGACTGTATATGAGAGAGTGCTCATGCTTTTCTTTTCAGTCATGCTTAAACACAATTATTTTTTACCTTTTAGTACGAATTGTTTAAGAGAAGTATATATTTTTAAAAAAATATTAATTATTTTACCCATATTCCAAACTTTCTGCAACCAGCCAAACATCACAGCGTTGCAGGTTAGTATTTATGGGTAATATTTCTAAAATATTAAAATATGCTTTTAAAATCTACAAATATTTAGAAATATATAAAAGTAACAATAGAATATTGTATTGTCACCCGACTTACGTGGCTGTGCAAAATTTCATCATTTTATGACATAGTTAACGTGTTAAATTAACGTTCTAAGATTTGAGGACACCACGAACCATTGTGAACTAATGAAAAGAATGTAAAAAGCGCTCTGAACCATCGATAAGTATACCGTACTCCTTAGAACTTCAACGTGTCTTGCAGAATAATACTGTATTAAAATAGAGTTCTTCTGGAAATTCAGTGCAGTTGTGTATCTGCACTCAATTTTGAGAGTGGCTCTACGTACAAACCAAGAGAATTTGGCGACGATCTAAACAATAGGAGCTGAAAATTGATGTTAATGAATAAGAAAATTGGAAGCTAGGAAAGTTGAACCTCTTCCAGAATTATTTGAATTTGAATTTGAATTTAATTGTAAGGCCTTTAGGTAACTTTGGCTTAGGCTGTTCTGGGATTACTAAAATGAATGACTATACACACAACATAATATTCAACTGTTTTCTGAAAGTTGTTGCTAAAGTTGTCCTGCAACTTTACTTTTAACGAATTATTTACGAAGTTATGGAAGCAAGTACAAATAACATTACAGCATAAATATAGGGCGACCTAAAAATTTTGGGAAGCTTCTTTAATTTTGTTCTCGCTTAGACGTTTTGTAATTTACCAGAATGGTTTCAAAATAATTTATCGTTCTTTTTTTAAAATAGTTATTATCGTCCTAAAAGAGCTAGTGAGCTTCTAAGGACGGGACCTATAGTTTCTGGTAAACTGAGCTCAGAACCACTCTGTTCAAGAGACTTCGGTGGAAATTGAACCCGTGAACACGCAAACAGAAAGCGAGCGCGCTACCCTCTCGGTTATCCCGAAGTCTAATAAACGTTTGTGTTTTCAATGGCGCTCCCAATTTGAAACCGTTCAGCCGTTAACCGTAGTGACAATTTACCAGGTAGTGAATAATACCATAAAGGACTCTCTCTACCCACGTTTCGTCTTCATGCTGGAGGAACAGGGAGTCCACGAGCCTTAGTCATATTCGATTTAAATTAACACGGAATGCAGCAGCGCGACTTGCATGCTTACATGTTTTTAAATGGAATAGGTTTTGTGGATTTGCTGTTCTTGCAGCACGCCACGCATTATAAAGTAATGCGTGTGGGTTTTTAAGAGTGCTGTAGCAGCAAATTGTACGTTATTATGAGTATCAAAAGGTGAAGAAAATAGTGGAAGTCCGATTTGATTTGTCCAATTCTACAGAAGTGCACAGTAGAAAAATACCAGAAAGAGATGTTGTTGCCTTAAAGGATTGAAGGCGCCAGCAAAATCAAGTTGGCTGATTTCAAACATTAAGTCAGTCTCTCTCTACCTACTTAAATTTGGGTACGGACGGGTAAGGTTGCACGGGAAAATGGACACAAAAAGTAAAATATCTCCCAGTATTCGATTCTGTTTTGACTAACACTGTCATGTATTCGTATTCTGATGTGTAGGAATATTTGATTTGCTAAACATGGCGTAGAGTGGTGTTATTTAACCATATCACACAAGCGTCTGACCTTCACTTTCCCAAAAGCAGCAAAACCAGTCCATGGGATGTTCACGTAGCATCAGGGAACGTGAAGAAATTTCTAATAGAACCGTCGATGCATCTATTGTGTTCCTACCGCGTATGGACCGAGCTGTGTCGATACCATTCACACATTGGCATTTTCTTAAGATGCACAACAGCGAAGATTGCGTTATTACTTCGCATGGTGCCTTGTAGATCTATTCTAGTCAACTTCGGGCAGGTCGTCACTCTGAGTATAGTAGAATATCAGAAGAACTGGATAAAGGCACAAAGTATTTATAGTAGCCTATGTTAATTTCCAAACTATGCACCTACCACCTAGGACCTATGAAGGGACCAAATAACGATAGTGCACCTACCGAATAAGAGTGTGACAGAAGAAAACAGTAGAAGTTAATCTCCTCGTCATGTTCGTGGGACAAACACGATCCGCGTTCGCTAACGACTATACGCAGTGTGACCGGACCAGTAAGACGATCAGCCCCGCCTAGGGACGATAGTACTACGAGGTATCCTCATTTCCAAGGTTCGTCGTACTACGCCCTTGGAGAACACGTAGGCACACGGTATAGTAAGTATAAATTAGAAACAGCTTTCCAGTGCATTTCAAACGAATTAGACTACCAAGTGATTGCAGCCAACAGAACACGGCTGGTGTGTAATTGGAGTATAGTCATTGAATGCTGGATTAAGACATGAGATACAGCAGAGAAAGTGAAAAATAATAGTTAGATGGCTTAAATGACACGTGAAGGCTTGATTCCATTGCATAAAACATTTTGATCATGGAATTCGGGGCGACGTGGATTTGAATCCTTTTCTTATATCCATCATGGTGATTAAAGTTTTCTCTCAGGTCAATCTTTCTGAATGGTAACCATGCAATGTGGCAAAGGATAGTGATCTTCACCACAAACGTTCTCCACATATATGCTCACTTAGGGACGGAATCCTGCGTGTGTGTGACAATTTTAGCGAATAGATACCAATATTGTTCAGTGTGTGTAAATTACGGTATGTAAAAGAATATGGTCAAAATAATAGTCTTAACTGGGCTTTCTCTTACTCTACTAATAGCATAAACTATTTGCACCGATTTTATGGAAGCAACATTACACAAGTACTTTATGTCATTATACAAGTGTCAATCAACCAGAAAAGATTTGAACAATAATAATGGTAATACGAGATTCACGCTAATAATAATAATAATAATAATAATAATAATAATAATAATAATAATAATTTAATCGTCAGTATTAAGAATTTTATGGGGCAGTTTGGTCTGACAAACATCGAAGACAATGACGAGAAAAACGACATAATTCTACTATAAATAAATAAATCTGAGAAAACCTTATACAATTATTTTAGTACTTTAAACTTAGGATCTCTTGCACATTAGGTATACCTATCCGTACGACATCCTCATAGCGTACAGTATATTTACTCGATGTGTACATATACTCTAACTACAGGATATGGCATTTGAAAGTTAGTAAACAAAACTATTACAAGCATTAAGCATCAACACCTCGTACTTCCTATGGCTACAAATGCTTATTTTTTTTAATGCATCCGTAAGTAAATTAGTGGAGAAAACTCAATATTAGGCCCTATATTCAATCGTTTCTCACTGTTTCGGAAAAAGATTAACATTAAACCATTTCATACCACCTAAATACACTCGTGTTTTGAATATTGAGCAAGGCAATATTTTGAATATTGAGTTCAGAACGATTTGAAGTTCCCTTCTAGAATAGAATTTCTAGCATTACCAAAGAAAAGGAACTGAAGTGTAAACTTAATATCTGATAAGAGTGTACGATGGTTTTTAAGTTTAACGTAGGTTCTAATATCAGTTCTTAATGAAAACGTTTTACTTAATTAAAAAAAATTCTCCTCTACTTGATCATAAATTTCAAAACAGGAAATGAGTATCGTTAAGCAAAGTTATCTTCTCACACCGATCTTGTTATATCGAAACCAAATAAAAGGTTATATAGTTGAAGAGCATTCAATTATCAAGCCACAATATTGTTCAAAATGAATTTAATTATAGGCCAAAGGCAATTAATTGTATTATTTTCTTTATCTTCATTATGTATAATTTATATGTTGTATTACAAATGTATTACAAAGATATATGGGCCGAAACGGGACGAGATGACTGGAGAGTGGAGGAGACTGCATAATGAAGAACTCCACGGACTGTACGATTCACCAGATGTTGTAAAAATAATGAAATCGAGACGACTAAGGTGGGCAGGGCATGTAGCTCGGATGGGGGAAAAACGAAGATTATATTCAATCCTGGTTGGAAGGCCCGATGGAAAGAGGCCATTGGGAAGACCGAGACGTCGTTGGGAGGACAATATTATAAGAGATCTTCGAGAAGTAGGTGTTCGTGATGAAAACTGGCTTGATACTGCCCAGGATAGAATCCAATGGCGAACGTTCGTTACTGCGGCGATGAACTTGCGAGTTCCATAAGCCATAGAGTTAGTTAGTTAGTTAGTTATTACAAATGTATTATTTTCACTGTCATCTAACCAAATAAGGTACGGTACTATGTGTAACAAATCGACAAAGAAACATAAATTATATGAATCTAGTTAACAGTAAATATATATATATTCACTCAGTATAACACTAAAGATTAAGTATTAAATGAAACCAATTTGTATAATATTTATATGTTAAATAATATAGAATTAATATGGGATGTACAGTACACTTCACTTCAATTGCTGCACTACAAGAACAGATTTTTTGCTCTTTTTGCAGACACTCAAGCACTCTCAAGTCTAGTGCTTGTTTAGCTCTTATTCTCACCCACTCAATGTTTTAATTAAATAAAAGAGATGCAAAAATAAAAAAGCAAAATTTACTTTCTACGCTTTAATTAAAATGAAAACATATGCTGAACATTATGCAACATTATGCTTTTTTCATTGTCATTGGAAGACTAATATACAAAGCTGAAGCAAGTGATCATGACTCTTCAGTACTAGCGAGCAACGCAGGTTCGAGTTACTTAAGTCACGAATATCTCCTTGCCTTTGACAGAGTAAGATTTAACCATCTTTACACTGGTAACAAGGAAATATTTAAAATAGTTTTCAATATGTGAAAAAAAATGTCTAGAATATTTTCACATGGGTTTACTTTAAAACGCTAACTCAATAATTTCAAAACTACTTCTTTACAGAAAAATATAAACGATGTCAAAATACATGTAATCTTAAAAAGGGTCAAGCTTTTTAACAAAATATTGAGCTAAGATCGCTATTCAACAAGTACTCAAAACTAATCACAGGTAACTCTCCCGTCTTCGAATATTCTGCTCTCTGGAGACAAGGAAATTAATCTATTGGAACTCGCTTCTTTTCATGCGAATACAAACAAATTATTTACTTATGACGGGACTGTCCTATTCTTACTAAACATCTTAAAAAGTAGAAAATTTAAGTTTTTTAACAAATACACTATAATGGCACTAAGTGCACTTAACAAGTACACCCTAGTACTTATTAAAAGATCTTTGAATTCTGAATTTCAGGATTTTTAAATTACTTTTAAACACTTTATCTCCGTAAAATATATCGAGAACTTATAATTTTATTAATTTTCAATATCTTGTTTTTTAATATCTTGGCTACTTCTGTCCCAGGTACCAAAGATAGTAACACTTCTAATCTCTTATCAGGCGCGTATCCAGAATTTAGTTTCGGATTGGATCCTCCAATTTCTTTCTGGCATCTACGATTGATATGTAAGCTAATTTATACACCTACGCCTAATTTTATACGACTAAACTTATATGTAATTTTACCTAGATATGGGAATTTCGGGGAGGTACCGGGTCCCCTGGACCCTCCCTTTGGCTACGTCCTTGTCTCCTACTTCTAGGATTACAAGATTAATAATGTAGGGTTCAGATAATGTAGGCTAAGTAACTATCTGCTCTAAAACAAATCTTCCTCCAATTATCTAGAAATGAGAAAATGAAGAAACAAAAACTGAATACAAAACTCTCATAAATTTAGAATGTGTACGTGTAGCAGGTGACAGAGGTTTCTGAAGTCACTAAGAGTGAAAGTCTCTTCACATTTCGTCGTTCTTCTTCGTATCTTTTCTTCCCTGACATCCAACAAGGAATAGATCTAGGCCAAAGGCTTATGTAGATGTTACGTGAAGTGTCATTAGCATTCATTTGTATGCGGAAAGACTTCTTTATCAGAAAGGGAACTCTCACAGTGTTGTTGTAGCATACACGATTACTTAAAACTCGAGTGAAGAAGAACGAGAAAAGAGCTTTAAATTACGAACAACGGTAAAAGTAAATTATATAGTCTGATCACTACCAACTCCAGTTTGCATGGAATTAAAGAAGTACTTGAATTATATTTACGGGCGTTTCACCTTTATGAAGCGTGAAAAGGACATAGAAATATTGTCAATGGAATATCTAACGTGCCTTCAATCAATGTAATTACACCATCAAGGTCAACAATGACCTGAAACCGCTAAATAACTTTAACTTAAAGCATGTAGATATACCGAATTAAACTTTAGACACTATCTACTTAGTATGCAGGTCAGTCAAACTTTTCGCAGAAACTACTTTTACCACAATCAAGTGAATTAAAATTGTACGATAATACCAAAAGATACGTTCAAGAGTTATTTTATTATATTTCTAAACTGGTCATTTAAAAATACATCTCAAATGGAATTTATTGTCTCTATACGCGACTACATTTGCTTTTTATATGAAAATTAATGAAATGTTTAATTATAAAGTGTGGTGAGTGTCTTGTTGAAACCAGATCAATTTATAAAGTAAGAAGGGATGAGTTTGTTATTTGAATGATGAATTCTAGTAAGGTTTTGAGAACTTAAAAGAAAGTCTACGGACTATTATTACTAGAGATGTAATTGAAAGTCATTGTTTATATAAAGATTTAGACATATTGTGATGTATGACGAATTAATATGAAATTTCTTTTGTGAAGTCCTGAAAGAATATCGGGGTGCTCTTTGCATACTCCCTCAAACGAGAAATCAACAATCATACTATATTATCTCGAATCTGATTTCGAAGGTCTAGGAGCGTTAACCAATTAAAGATTACTTAAACTAACTACTATAAGCTAAGCTAACCTATCCTAACCTTCATTGTTTTGAACGATCTGGGGGAGTATCTAACGTGCAGGCGAATTTCGCTTACCAAGTGAAGATATTTAGATAGAATATTAGTAGATATATCTAATGAAATATTGGGAGCTGATGATCTTTTTTGTATGAATGAGAGGTGAGAAGACTTTGACAGTCGGCATAAATATATAACCGAAGCTATATCGGAGATACTCGTAAGCTGGAAGCTGAAAGAAATATCTTATTGACTAAGTATAGTTTGATGTACAACTCTTGCTTTATCGAAGAATGTAATTAAGATATATGAAGAAAAGTTTAAAGTGTGGGCTGGGCTATGGATACTAGCCCACTTAGAAAGAAAATAAGCTAATCAAATCAAAACTGTTATCGCTCTTTACTGCACAACAGAAGTATTAGTAAGCTTGTTGTGCTAGCTCATATAAACGACTACCTACACTATTAATTCCATATCAAGAATTAACGAAGTTGAAATCCCTTTTTAAAGGTTTGGAAGATTCATCTCTAATTCGTCTAAGTTTCCCCTGTTTTGACAGGAGAATCGTCCAGACTTACAAATTTTCTTCCGTTCTATAGACCACTTCACCTCCTTTTTGGAGTAGTGAAAATCTGCAACTTATTATAAAGAGTTTTCTCCATCTTCCATTGCTCACCCCTATACCATCAATCATGTGACATCAAACTTACACACACCCAAGAAAATTCGACCTACAAACTTACCATGTGTATTTCTGGCATCAAAACAAGAAAACATATCATGATTATGTGTTCGATTCCACTTTGTTATAGGCTTCAGCAGCAAGTGCTGTGAAGTATACAACCGTCTGTCGATAACTTAATACTAGGGCTAGGAAGGTGGTTAAAGTGTTGTTGGAATAAGGTGATCATATCTTTTCCAGTAATTGCGGGAAGAATCGGGATAACTTCTAACATTATAGACATCAGTTTTCATATGTATACAGGGTTACTTTCGCTTATTCCTTTTTGCAACGGTAAATTAGCCTTTTATTTCCCCACCACCACCACTACATGAAAGATAGCTCTATTCTTAATACTTTTTATCTATTCTGTCAGAATCTTTTCAATTTGAAGTTTACAAATGACAAGTGCTTAAGCCAATCAGAAAATTCCTAATGTGATTTTAGAGAAGAGAAATAACAGAAAGAGTTTTATTGAAAAAGTAGAGAATACAAAATTAGAATCCCTGAAAAGAGTGCATCTGGTAATCCTATACAGAATTCGTTCTCAAATGTTTCTTTCTAAACGAAGCAATAAAATTTATCTTAAAAATATTCTTCAAACCGGGGAGAAAAATAGCCGGGGATAAAAGTCTTAATCTGGGCAATCTTCCCAGAAGCAGGGGGTGAATGATCACCCTACGTTGGAAACGTCTTAGCTAGGGTGGTTAAAACCGTATAGATAATTCAGATTACAGGGGCGAGTCCCAAGATAAAAGGGGACAATGTTCAATTCAGAAACTACTAGACCTAGGAAGGTGGTTGAGGTTTCGTTGGATAGGTCTCGATACAATTTTTCCAACTGAACATTGATCAGCCAACCTCGCGGCTTAAGCCTGGCGGTAGCATATACGAACAGTTTCCCGACCGGGATCCGCCTCACTTGTTTTATATGCAAGGAGGGGCATTCGATCGAAAGCTCGAGCTCGACTTCTTACAGGGAACACTCGCCAGGTATCAGAGCTCGATATTGATGAAAATTCTTATGTAGGTACATTGCCTAGGTAAACCTCACAGCCAAAATTATAGGTGCTGTCGTCAACAAATAACGACAAGGGGACCTGAGAAAAATGGAACATAGAGAGGAAGTAAATCGAATACAGAATACAGAAAAAGACTTTTCTCTTATAAACTCTAATATACATTGAAACCAAATGAGTATTAATGGATATTAGACAGGAGGCTTTACATGCTGGAGTGTATGACGACAATGACCGTCATATTGAAAGCGGCCATATTGACTATGCTTCAAAACTTTTAAATAGGAAGTGGGTCATGTGATATGTCAATCTGTGCTGGAATGTTCTAAGAAACCTAATGATGAAGTTAATTTTGACATAACTCTAATCATGTACGACAAAATGACAGCTGAAATTGTCCTGGAGAATGTCACTTTCACGCCTTCTTGAAACTGGGACTTCATCTTCCGTTAATGTATCAAAACTTTATAGCGCACATCATGTTACGGCCATAAAGATCATATTTTCCAACATAACGGCACCTGTTCTGTAGCCGTTTGGTTTTCGTTCCCTTAACTGTTTCAACAAAACATGTTTTTCATCATTCGGCTCACACATTCTCCAGAGCAATTTTATGTTTCATTTTCTTGTACAGGATTAGAGTTATGGAAAAACTGACTTCATCATTGGGTTTCTTAGAACATTCCAGCACAGAAAATTCCCATGGACCACTTACTATTTAAGCATTCTGAAGCATAGTCAAGATGGCCGCTTTCAAGACGGCAGTCATTGTCGTCATACCATCCAGCATGTAACATCTCCTGTCCAATATCCATTAATAGCCCTTTGCTTTCAATATATGTAACAGTTTATAAAAGAAAAGGTGGTTTCCGTACTCTGTATTCGATTTACTTGCTCTCTACGTTCCGTCTTTCTCGGATCCCCTGTCGTTATTTGTTGACGACAGCCCCTATAATTTGACTATGAAGGTTTACCATATACGAATTTTCATCAAAATCGGGCTCTGACACCTGTCGAGTGTTACTTGTTAGAATAATAAATAAACCATAAACGATGCATTGAAGTCAAGTAAAGTTTTCTCGTGTTGTTTGTGTTAATGGCTTGAATATTTTAAATTAACATATATGATATCTGATTTTCAGGGTTACCAAATTATAACGCTTATTTTTTTCCGAACTCGCACCACGTTAGTTTATTAGATATTATGTTCCAGTGATAGTGAATATCGATATTCTCTACGTTAAACCGGTGTAATTAGTGGTGGCGTAAGGGGAAACTCGTGGTGCCCTCGCCCCGTGCTCCTCCTGCCAAAGGGTCCCTGCCAGGCGCGGACACAAATGAATAACTGATTGTTAAAATTAATTAATGGAGCACATCGATGGCGGTCAGTGACGCAATTGGTATGCCGTTTCAGGACTCTTACTTGTGCGCTTGAATCTAATGGCTGATTAGCATGACTTTGCACAATCATAATAACCATTCTCATGTATAGGTTACGGCGAGTGAGCGACAAAATATCTGCCTTGGCAAGTAAACCCCCGTGCGGCCCCCAGTTTTCCCGCGTGGCTCGTAATTCGGAAACTAAGATATTGCGGCCAACATTAGTAGTATGCACTCACTCACGATTGTGTTCACGAACGGGCCTCTATCAATTCCTCTTGCTCCGGGCCGCAGATTGCCTTCGCCGTCACTGGATATAATATTCACAGTTTGTAACACTGCTTTCTGTCCTTTAATGTGATATTTACTATCATTAGAGGGTTCCAAATATCTAGCAAATTGGCGTAATGCCGTTTCAAAATAAAATATTAATCCTGGTTCGTAACACTGACAACCCAAGAAAATCATATTTAAATTTCTAATATCCAACTTACTGAAACAAATCAACTCCAGGAAAATTATTTTTACGTTAATGCATTGCTTGCCAGTTATTTATTATTGTAAGGAATCGATTTTGAGCTCCCAGTTTGAACTCCTGTATCTAGAATACATGAAGTTGAATTGAACACATGATCATCATAACTATACTTCTTTTTGGTGTAAGGAACTCAGATGCGAAGTTTGTCCGCGGAATTCTGTTATATACTGTATATACGTAAGAGTGTATCACAAGTAAAATGTCAACAAGAAGATTGTATGTTATCAAATCATGCTAATATACCGCTTTATACATATCCTCAATTAAAAGGAATGGACTTGTAATGAGCGAACCCAAAATGGAATGAGGTAACCCTGAATGAACTTATATTATTGAATAATGGCAGATTCTAAACCTAACCTCAGTTTCATTCTTTGATTATAAAAGACTATATATGCAATCATTAATAGTTTCTTCTCGATCAGTATGTTCAGTGTTGTACAACAGATGGTCATTCCGCCGGTGATGCTTTATGGTTGCGAAAGTTGGAGAAGAAGCCTGACAGAACATAAAATGCGTCTTTAAAAATAAGGGTTTTAGGAAGATGTACAAGTCAAAACGTGACTAGATGACCGGCGAATGGATGAGACTGCACAATAAAGAACTCGACAGACTATATGCTTCGTCCAATATTATAAGAATAATGAAATCACGACGCCAAAATGGGCTGGTCATGCATCTTGGATGGGGCAAAACGAAGATTATTTTCCCTCGTAGTTGGTAAGCAAGAGGGAAAGAGGTGGCTGGGAAGACCGAGACGTTGTTGTGATGACAATATTAGAAGGGAGGTGGATGTTTGTGATAAAATTGACTTGATCTTGCACAGGATAGAATCAAACTGAGAATGTTTGTTACTGTGGCGATGACCTTGTGAGTTCCGTAAGAACGTAATCCATATAGTTAGCGTTGTGTTACTTGCCAGTTGCATATTATTATTTCCACTTAATTCGCTATAAAAATTCTCTGTATTCACAAATCTACTTCTTTCGGGTTTTATAATTCCTCTTATACTGCTTCCAAATACGCAAAACTACAAACACAACCATATCTTATTTCTTTAGGCAAAAGGGAAACTGTATACTTTCACATGTATGCCTATTCGTATGCCTTTGAGCCTTACTAACAACATTTTCCTTCGACGTAGCGACGAGATCTTTACTCCATATATCTTTGCTTTCAAACCTGGAATAAATGTTTGATTTCTGGAGTGTTCATATTAGAAGCCGCGAAAAAGTTCTTTATATTTATAGCCTTTGTCCCTACAGATGTAATGTCGGAGATTTAAAGCACATCTTATCTGGAACGCGATTGATGTGTTGAAAAAATTATATTTAGTAACACTCTCTCATTCCAGCTTGATCAATAAGACATGAATGAGGAACAGAAGGAAAGAAAGTTGCCAAATTTAGGAATGCATAGGGCACACAGCACCTCTGTTTAAATAAGAAAGCTCTGAATAAGAAACTATAGGTGACAAAGTTTTTTAACCAAGGTTGGGCAACTATACAATTCTCTGGCACCTAAATCACACAATTTTATTATTCCCTTAGACATAAACTATTTGTCAAACAGGAGTAAAAGAAGACTACAAATGTGTATTGAGACCCCCCCCCCCCATCACAAAAAGAAACACACGAAAATTTTACAGGGGAGAAAGACCATACGTATTCAGCGAATACGTTATAATTCTGTCTTCTTTCAAACCTTCAATAACCATAAGCAATACATATTGATGTGAGTACATAATATCGTTCTAACAATTCTTGAAGGTCTCCATGGGAAACTCCGTTAGGAAAACATTAAGAGAAGAAGTTTAAGAAAAACCTACAAATATAAGTTTTAAGGTTGTTTAGCGTTAAAGAAAAGAGAAAATTAGCAAAAAGGTGGAAGAATTAAAGAAAGTGGCTAAAAAGTCTGAATTCTAAAACAAATCGCTATGGTTGTAATGAAAGTATTTGATTCCTTATTACTAATTCTACAAACACTGAAAGCTTAATAAGACGTGGTCAGTATAGTGATACTTGCATAGTACATTTGTTTGGCATACTATTCGAAAGTACATTAGATAATTAATCTAGTTGATTACTATATCATGCAAATGGTCTTTGTAATGATAGTCACAAACATTTAACTAATCAAATCAACATTTAGTATGCAACAAGCTTAAGAAATAGTACTTTAGAACATGTCACGAAAACCATACGACCAAAAAGTATAGTATCACATGAAAATCTGATCAAGACTACATAATGTTTTTAAGAATATATTTTAGAATAATTATGAGAAGGTGTTCTTATGTAAGATCTTGTACAACAATTGTGTCTCCCTTTGTGTAATGTAAGGTTTAATTTCCCGTGCTCACAAAAACGTTATGTAATTAATGCTTAACTGAGATGCATTCTCTGGGCACGTATACCTGTACATTACACTGATCTTTCACTTCTAAAGTGGGCCTACTTTTATATTAAGGAACTTTGGACAACCACAGGTATTATGTAAATACTACTGAACATTGTGAAAAGTAAAGGAGTTCATTTCACATTCATATTTTGTATCTCTTCAAAAGTCTTAAAACGCAAACTTTGATGAAACATGACTTCCACGAAAGAAAACATTTACTTTTCCTATTACCTGTTTAGTATTTCATTAGGAGCTGCTAATAAGTATTACTTTCAGAATGTAATCAGTTTTCACATCTCTAGAATTCTATTCTACAATTTTGATGCAACATAAATTGTATCTATAATCACTATTATAATAGATTCATTAGTACAAATGTCATTAATTGTCCATATTAAATGAGCTGTTAGTAATATTTAAATCTTGCATACAGCTTTGCTTTTCATAAGTCTGTAATAGTAATGAAAAATTACTGCGCGTAACAGGAAAATTGGTCAATATCTTGTGCCTCAAATTTCCGTCAACAGATACACAAGGAAGAAAGAAAAGTAATGAGTACGTGTAATGATTAATTCCATTAGGGACATGCTTTAAACTGGTATACATACATAAGGTTAGGGATATTTTTAATCTTTCGAGTGTAGCAAAAGTTCGTTGAACTGTTTGAGTCTGCTTAAGATTATATATACGCACTGGTTCTTTTGCAAATATATAACTTTTCGTATTTCGTATTATAAGTTTATTTGAAATATTTAATTAGTTACAACTGAAAATTTGAAAATTCTCATTTGATTCCACTTTATTAACGGTGTATATCACCCCCCGCCCGCCATCTTGGTATGGCCTTTCCATTTATTTACATAGGAATCGTTTTACTCGTCTTATGTCTGTCAGAAGTAGAATATTCAGGTTCCGCTTTTACGAAATTTGTCTTCGCGGTTATTTTGACTCTTGTAGAGTTTTGGTTTGTAAAGTTTCTTCAAATACATCAGTATAATATGTTATTAATAGTTTACTATATTAATCCTAATATGCGAACGGGAAATTACTGTTCGTGTGTAAAATATTGCATTTCTATAAAATAGCATGAGCTCAAACAAACATGATGAAACACAAGGCGAAAACAGAAGTTAAAAATTACGCTCCTGAGAGACATAAGACGAGTTAACCAATTCCCATGTAAATTAATGGAAAGGTGGCGGGGAGTGATCTACACCGTTAATTTTGCATGATCTTTATTATATTTATAGTTACAACCATATTTCGAACAGAATACCCCGCTAGTAGGATAAAACCTGCTTCGGTGATTCTCAACGTGAATCGTGAAATTTGAACTAGCAGTCTCCAAATTAAAGAGAAGCACTGCAGTAAATACTATGAGGTAATGTTTGTTTATATGCATTTTCATGGGCCTTGTTGTTGTTGTTAAATGTAGGTGTTGGAAGTAAATTTCTTCTAAAACACCAACTAACGGAGCTAATTAGATATAGTTTGCTTAATACTTAAAGAGAGCGCTGTATACGGACACACGATAAGAAGAATACAAGTATACTATCGGGACAGAGGATAGACACCTTTCCAGAAAGCACGAGCATCTTCATGCCCGACCCCTCGACATCTTGTTTGTTACTGCTTCCCCTGGCCCTACTAGCCAAGTTATCTGGGTGAATTACTTGTCACATTTTAAAGAAAGCAAAGACATGAACCGAGATGTCACAGATACAAACATACGGGTGTACATCAGGTTATATTTTTAGATGGTTGTTCGTGAACTGTCGTTTTAGTGCCCCAGAAGTAGTACGGTCATTTTCTAACGTCACAGGAGAAGCGTGCAAGGCAAATATTAAGAAAAAACTTCACAGACTTCGGAACAGCAATGGATTTGAATCCCATGGCCGAACATCCTGACTGGGGTTTTCCAGTTTGTTCCAGTTTCACCAGGCGAATGTCGGAATGGTACATTGACTAAAGTCCTGACCGCTACTTTCTCCATTGTCTCCGCTACTCCATCCCTTGCTTCAGCCAAAGAAGTCTAAAGGCCATAAAAGATCGATTCAATTCTAACGAGCGGTTTCAGCCCAAAACCTAGCAATCTTTCTCCATTAATTTTAATTTTACATAAGGCCTTTAGACAACTTTGACTCAGGCCGAATGGATTATGATGGGAGAAGTGATGGAATGAAGAAAGTGGGAGGAAACGGGAGAACCCACACACGGTGTTTATCCATCACAAAGCCCACATGGCACGAGTTGGGATCGAACTGTAACACTCACGCACCAGAGGTGAGCACTCTACTACTGAGCTATGGCGGCCCACTCTCCATGAGCTATGATCTGAGCCGCCAGAGAAAGGTAATTAATTGTAGCAACATCTGTATAATAACGTTACTGACTTTATTGTTGTTATGCTTACATTGCTCTCAGATGCAAAGCTAATATTGTCTCCCTTCCCATTAGTATTATTCAGTTTGTCGTAGCGTAGTGTAATTTGTTCTCTGCATGCTGTGTTACTGATTACCATATTTGTTCTAACTTTAGAGTTTACGATAGAGATAAAAATACTAGCTTTAGTTAAAGATTCGGGTGTATTTTTTCTTTGAAGTCTTTAAGTCACTTTAATTTTCGACATCAATCTAGAGAACTCTAACTACATTACACGAACATATTACAGATTACATGAATTCGACAACCCTTGCCACAAAAGGAAAACATTGATATTCAATCTTGCAGATTTCTCTTTATTGCAGAACTTGTTAACCTGTATTTCTATTACCTGAAATACTATAAAAGCGCTCATGAGACGGGAAATGGAATAGATATAATTAATAGATCTAATAAATAAATTTCGCAGAGCTAGTAAGTAAAGTAGCGGATAAATGTCTTAATCATGTTTGCTAATAACTTATGTAGAAATAATCTATACATAGAGATAAATCTTTAAATGATCTCGGTACCACAAGTTTTAGGGAACGTGTTATTGTTGCACGAAAGAAACTGAAAACTGTTTGCTGCACTTTAGAATCAAAAGGTTTTCTGAAGTATTCGAGCATCAAAATGTTTTCTCAGTTTCCTTATGATTATTCACATTCGTTTGTCATTAAACTTGTGTATTTTATTTACATATACTTCATATTTTAAAGTTGTCGATTAAATTTGGAAATGCAAAAGCAGGAGTCTACGAACTGAATCACTTAAGCAACTTTTACCACGTTTCAACTCTTTCCGCGTAACACCGAGCTTTTCAACATTTTAAAAAATGCACTACGAAAAATTCCCAAATACCGCTAAAGATCCTTTCTGGAATAATATTCATCCTGATTCACAGGGGATGTTAAACAATCTCCCACCGACTATTTTCTCTTAAGAGCAATACTTACATTTTATGTTTCATGATTATAACGACTTTGTTGAACAAAGAGATGAGCTTACGAAAATCTTTAAGACGTACAGCAAAGAAAAGTCTATTATTCTCAATGCCCACATCAGCCATAAATTTCGTCTGAGTAATTCCAATGCAATCTTAGAGTTGAGATAATTATCTATGAGTACCATGGGAGATTATAAGGGGTCTGAAGTATTATTATTAAATGATTTAGAAGATGAGTCAAATAGAATCCGAAAGTAACGTTTTTGGGAGAATTAATTGCAAAACTATTTTATTAAGCTGTTGCATTACTACTCGTAAGTTCTTTATGTTCTTCAAGTTTTCTCTTAAATTTCTTTCAAATAAGAGAAATGTGGCCAGGAATTCATATAAAAATATCCTCAAATTGATTTATTTGATCGCACAAATGTTTCCATTTTAGTTTAATTTTCCTGGCGTTCTACAATAAAGAATTCACACATTTGCCTAACACAATCCCATAGTCTAATGGCTTTTCGGATTAACATTGGTGTGGATACAAGCTCGGAACACGTCGACTTTTCTAAGGTTTCCATATTTGTGTGTT
Organism: Lepisma saccharinum; assembly: GCA_022664845.1. NCBI lineage: Eukaryota > Metazoa > Arthropoda > Insecta > Zygentoma > Lepismatidae > Lepisma > Lepisma saccharinum. The sequence goes on from JAGDQP010004146.1 coordinate 87,030, forward strand.
ACTTGCGGATAATGCCGAAATGGCACGGTACTTTGCATTATGACAATGATCACCAACTTGCGTTTCCTTCCCTTACTAATTCTTCTGAAATATTATTTGTGTCAAATTCTCAAAATCTGTACTCATCTGTGAAATTTTGAACAGTTATTTTCAAAATTCATCTTGTTCTACGATATAACTAACAACAGTTAACGTCCAAATTCTACTAAAAATATTTCAAGAGACTAAAGTGGAGATTGTGATTGTCATACAGTGTCATTATCAGAAGGCATATTTCCAATTAGGCAAATGAAGAAGGTGTAAAAGGCGATCACTTACAACGTCGATCGCAACTCAAGATTCTAATTAGTTAACTAGTTATTTCATTCATAATAAATGCACATGTAGATTTCAAGTACCCCATACTTGAGTATCAACACAAGATGTTGGGGATGACATAGAACCCATGTAGGATCATGTATTTACTGTATTCATATATATATATATATATATATATATATATATATATATATATATATATATTAATTTCTT